>JAPYZN010000292.1:0-43450 GCA_030522865.1 Psyttalia lounsburyi
GTCTTTGTCAATCCTGGATCAAGCCTGATCAAGCCTTGTTTCGATCGTTCATTCTTACCTGGGTTACTCTGTTGTCAGTGCAGCATAAAGAAGGTATTTTTTAAATTGAGTCTTGAGAATCATTAGATTAAAACAAACGACTACTGCCAGATGGGGTGAAATTTCTCCGTTTTATTCCGTAGTGTAAAATATTGATTGTGAAAAATTTAATGCAACCATGTTCTATCTGAAGGAACATTAACAAATATTTTTTTATGATGTTCTGCTCCGCAATTACGTCTTCAATTTCTCTCCAATTATCGGAACATTAAAAAAATGTGTTAAAAATTATAATTCCACGACTAGTTCCAAAATTTAAATTCTGCCATCAGAAAAGAGTAATTCAACCCAGAGAAACGTATCCCCAGGGAGCAATCATCCTCTCATGATCATTTGTTTCCTTCGTACGTTTTAATGGCAAGCCCACCAACCTAACAATTAAAATAACAGCCTCATATTGCAAGTGTGCAGATATGTATGAACAGCAGTTTCTCTTGGGCTCACTTTCATAAGGCAAAATATCGGATGCTGTCTGCGCGGACGTGCGCAAACAGTCACGCAGACCTGGAGTGGGATTTTGCGCAGCTAAAAAGTTGTGCAACAGTGGCATGTGGAGTTGGTGTCGAGGAATGTAAAAACGAGCTGAATTCAAAGGACTACATTCGAGGGAGAAGTTGGACGACTGGAATAAATGAATGCGTCGGGTGAAACGAGAGACAAGAGAAGAGAGAATCCGATGCCAGGTGGAGGCGCAGAAAAAAGGAGCTTTTTGCCTTCTTCAGAATTCTCGTAGACACTACATCAATGGTTTATGCAGTTCTGTAACATGAAGAAGGACACAAAGGGACGAGGGAGGCCACAGTCCGGGCGAGCGTAGCATAGTTAAGGAGTACTGGGAGGCGCCATTGATCCGAAAAGAATATGGTGTGCCTGAACTGTTCGTCCACCTACGCTGCAACTTTGACGAGGTTGTATACACGATTCCCAAGTCAATTGGATCTCGACAACGTGGAACCGGCTGAGAGACCAGAAGAGTTGGGAAATTTATCTTATGGCCCCAGTAGCCCGATAAACCGCGCTTCTACATCGAAATAATTAAAAAAAACCTTACCTTAATAGTTACGATTTCAACGTGAAACTTACAGTCTCAAATTGAGGTTATGAAAATCAGATTTTTCATACCTTAAAGATCTATTTGTTAGGTATGAAAACGAAGCATTAGTTCAAAAACATTAATTGTTTATTTTTGTTTTTTTTTCTCCTGCTAGTTAAAATGGCAATATCCCTCGAATGTATTCAATGTTTACGCTACAGAAATGAATTCTATCTCAAAGTATTTTGAACAAACTTTGCGTCCCATTAGAAATCTAATTTAAATTTAATTGCTAATGAACCCCATTCCCCCGTGCGAAGCACTCATGCGTCATGTATAATGTATGAAAACGCGTGGGGATTTGATTGATTGATTATTCGCCACAACCTGAAGAGGCGGGTGACTGGAAGGGTTTGTCGACAAGTTATCATCGAGTGGATGTTCCGACACACCTATTTACCCATGTGCTTGGTTTAATTAACTTTTCTGAGGGATCTAGGAGAACCACGAGACGTATGCTTAATTGCTGCTCACCATTGAATTGAGGGAGTGTGTACATGGAAGTTGAGTTCCACGGATTCGGGCTGTATTCATAGAGTTCAGGACTACCCCGAGTGCCTTCACAAATGAGAGAGTTGAAAATCCCCCATAATATTCTACCAAAGA
Organism: Psyttalia lounsburyi; assembly: GCA_030522865.1. Taxonomy (NCBI): domain Eukaryota; kingdom Metazoa; phylum Arthropoda; class Insecta; order Hymenoptera; family Braconidae; genus Psyttalia; species Psyttalia lounsburyi. The sequence goes on from JAPYZN010000292.1 coordinate 1,799, forward strand.
ACTTAAATTAGATTTTGAAAATGTGGTCTTAGAATTGTGAAGAGAGTGAAAGATCCGTGAAATGCCATTGAGTGCAAATGGATGACAGTAGACAATGAGGATATTGTGTTTCTGATTGTAGGAGGAATATCTTATATTAGATTACTTTTTTTATTACTTAACCAAGTTTTTATATTATGTGCGATTACCGACTGTAAGGGTTGGATGAGCGAGGGGTTGCTCCGGCGGACATCTAAGTGTAGCAGCGTTGAGCTGGATTAGTAGTTGGATGATTGACCGCCTAGATCACCTATCACATCTCGCTCGCATAAAAATTACAGGCGGTCGACACGGTGTAAGCCGATAGGCTTAGTGTCTTCATCTAGTCAGTGTGGCAGATGAATAGATGGTGCATGAAGGCCGGTTGTACGACGAGGGTTTTACACGGTTTTCCATGCAGTCCGAGCTCGAATGGGGCACAGCTAAGTGTAAGATAGCCCAGACGATAAGAAAAAGAAAAAAAGAAGGAGAAACAGGCTACAGGGGAGGTTTCAAGTTGAAAACCACTTCGATATAACCAATGAAATGACAATAATAATAATATCATATTAGATTTGTAATTTGGCGAAAATTTCAAGATATATCGATCTAAGTCGCACTGCTCTTCATAAATTTCCCGAGAACAATTAAACTGAAATGTATGGTGTCCATTGATTTTGCCTTATTAAGTTCTCAATTGGAAGTTCTTATTTTTTAATTTTTTTATTTAGCAGGAAGGTATATACCTTGACAAAATTATGAACTTTAAATGTCTGTAAAAATACGAGGAAATGCGATCTGAAAATTGGGAGTAGAAGCAGGAGATGAGGGCGTAGAGAACAGATGGATGAGAATGGAAGGTGGGGATTCTATGAGTCTCCAGTGGGACATTTTCTTCTTGATTTTATGTGGAATATTGGATTAAATTTTCAACGATTTTCCAACGTATTCTTCATCAGAATTTCAGACTGTTGATGATGAATTGCTGTGTGCCTCGGAGGTTTGTTAGTGATCATTTTTTTTCTCTCATCACCGACTTTAACTCTCAACGTTACAATTTTTAGCGAGCCAAGTTTCATCCGCAAAATGAAGGGGGCGATGATGCCGCGGGGGGAGTGAGAGGAGTGGCGGGATAGCTCGTTGAGTGTTGGCTTCAATTCTCACTGACATCGTGGACTGCGCCGCAAGGCTGTTTGTGCAGGCGCCTCGTGAAAGATACCACCGGTTGAGCAACTGAGGGGATGCTCGTACTATCTCACCTCTTACACAATTGTTTCATTCATTTTTTTTTCATCAAGAATTTTTTTTTTTTTTATCGAGGGGTACGTTGATAAGCAGCGACAAACCGTCGGGATTAATCATTTACGTACGTCTAGTTGTAGTATGCAATTAAATTGCAATGGAAGTGGCCGTTCAGGTACAACTATTTTTACGAGAATGAGAGTGAAGGATTAGATAAAATTGAACTTTCATGTTACATTTTTTAAAATTAAAGTCCTTTTCCCTCAAAAATTTCCAGAAATTATTGCGACATTTTTTCAAGAGTGCGACACAAAAATAAACCAATTAAAAAGCTTTTCCAGTGTTTCTGTTTCATTCATTAACGAGCACATTGAGTCTGGCCAAACAGACCGCGGGGTATTAATTCTGTCAGAATGTTTGGTAAAATCTCACAATAAATTGTGACTCTCCTAATGTAGTTAGTGACAGCTGAAGTGAAACTTTTGTTATATGGCTGAGGGTGCTGGAAACATAATGCAATCCAGATGATTCCACAGCGGAATCACTCGCGCTCTCTATTTTAATGGACGATAAAAGATGAAAGAGAAGAGGACGTTCACGTTTGAGAGGTATAATTGGAAATCAAGTACCATCAATGTTCTCGACATTCTGGTGGCTGAGTTCTGGACGTGATTCTGTCGTAGTGGTCTGCAAAAAACAGTCTTGAGTCTTGCGCTCATATCCCAGAGATCAGATCGCTTCTCTAATTCATTTTATACGTTTTCTCCGACTTCGCGGGTTCAAGTGCCTCATAGTGAGGGTGCCACGAGGAGAAAATAATTTCATTTTTTTTTTGCGTATTTCCTTCCTTCTTGCCTCTCAACCAATGTCATCTACAATCACCTTTTTCTATCTCCGTTATTTAATTTAATTTCCTAATTCAAATCATGTATTTTTATATCTGCCTTTCGCTCCAAAATTATAAATTAATAAATAGTAATCAATTATTAAGCAAACTCAAAGTCATAATATTTTTCTGAAGGCTATTTTTTGAAGCTACTATTACTGCAATTTCGGCGGAGATAATTAGAAGCGCAATGCAATTTCCTAGACAGTCAATAACGAAAATTCTGGTATAGAATTTATCTAATGACTTTGTAAAGAAAGAGATAAATAATGTTCGAAAATTTGCTGATTCTTATTAAGTCGTATGACATAGTTGTACTGAAATTTGCAATTCCTGTGGAGGTTTTCATAAAGTTTTCAATTTTCAATTATAAAATTTGTAGAAATGTCGGCTATATATTTTTAATACTAAAGAAGGTCACAATTTTTTCAATTAATTATGATCATCGCACAAGACCCTCGCAAAGACCTTAAACTTTTATCCGTTTCATTCTGGCTTTGAGGAAACTTCAGTCATTGAATGAAACTTGAAGTGAAAAACTCAGTACTAACTAGCTTTCTCCAATACATAAGAAGCGATACAGTGAAAAAAATCTCATGATCCCAAAGGGAAGTTGGTTGATAAAACTAGAAAAAAAGGGACAGAAGAGTAAAGAAAAAAGAGGAGGAAACGTTGGAAGATTTTCTGCTTGGCGGCTTTTTGGCATTACCTAGCCTATATATGCAAGTTTGTTGGAAAAAAAAAAGTGAAAGGAGGAAAGACGAGGCAGATTGCCGTCGCTAAATGCAACCGGCCGTGAATACTCGGCGACTGGAATAAGCACTTCATACCAACGAGGTTGCACGTTGTGGCAAAAGCGTCGACGGGAAACGCAAAAGGAACGTAAATAAGCCTCTGCACGAGCCGTGAAACCGGCACCCATCCCATAAAAAAAAAAGAAGGGCGAGTCAAAAAAGAGGAGGAATATATGCGAGAGAAAAAACATGTAACTATGGAAGAAACTACGAGAGTTTTCAGTGTCTCGTCTATGGATGTCGGAAACATGACTTTTGGACGCGAGGAGGGACTGCATTATGCTGCATTATGCTCTTCCAAATGCTGCAAATGTTGCTGGACTCTTTGAGCGAATTATACTGACATCCTCTTTTCCAAAGATACGCGAATATTCTACATAATAAAAGGTGACTAACTCTAACTTCGCATTTAACAGTTAATGGAATTTCAAAAATTACTTTTTAGCCGGAGACGAACACACCGGTATCGATGTGGAACCCTAAAGAATAGTGGCAGGTCCTAAACACCTTAAATACCCGAGAAATAATCTGGTGAGCAGCTCACTTACGTACATACTCTGATCCAGTTGGGTATTACTGCCTGATCAACCTACGCCGTTAATCTATGCAACAGGCCCCCAAATCTAATAACAAGTCAGCAGGATATTCTCATCTAGAATTTACTGAAGTTTGCATATCGAGTCAAGACCCCTGATTCAGTACCACCGATCACTGAAGTCTCCTCATCCTTGGAGACCGGATACTATCAGCAGAAAGTCCAGATCCAGCTCTCGAAATCAACAACTCCAGCATCTCCAAAACATTATCGCCGTCGCGGATTGCCGTTCCAGGGTCTCTAGGAAACTGAGCAACCCAGCGCATCAAACTCATTTTCTTCCCCCCACCTGCTTCAAATTGAATACCTTCGACAATTTATTCATTTATCTCTCGATTAAAGAATTATTTTCATTATTATTAACACTATCAACATTATTTGTCGCATCGGTACACTTCAGTGTTACCCCTGGCTGAACGCTCCCAAATACTTAAAAATTAATTAAATAATTATTAATCAATGGTATTGTGATGCGGACTCCGACATCGGAGTCAATAAATTGAATCTGATTAATTCGTTTCTAATTAATCACGTCCATAACAAAATTATTCCAACCAATTTGTTCGTCAAATTATGAATATGCAAAGAATTCAGAGGAATTTCAAAAAGCGTTCGATTTCAGAAAAACCTTAAGAAGTGAAAAATTTCTGCAATCGTTGTCAAAAATATCATACTATTTTTTTTTTCAAAGGATAAGACGACCGGTTAATGCACAATAAATCCATGACTCTATTTTTGTGGCATAATTTTTTATTCTCTTATGCTATTGTTCAATGGAACATGGAACAGTGTAATTTCGAGCTCTTTGTGCATCTCTCTTCTTCTCGTCGTATGTTTTCCCTCATCCCATTCCCATTTGTTACACCTCCTCCCTCTTACCTTTCTTTATCTAGCCCGTATGTTCTTGGAACCATTGAGGGTCGGCTACGACATCGGATTTACCTTGAGCTCGCGGTCAATCCTTCCATCTACTAATTAACTTTAACCCAAACAAAAGCTTGCAAGGTTTCTTGAGAGAAGGCCGCCAGAATGAAAGAACCGTAGAACTTTGATTTCCTCCGTGTTCCACATGAGTTTCCGATTCCACTCAGTGAACTATCGATTCAGAGTACAGAGTAGAGAGGAAAGGAAAACAAAAGAGTGAAAGAAAAGAAAGAGAGATGAATAAAAACGAACAGAAGGATCGAAAAACTTGTTGAGTTTGGGGCGTTGGCACAGTTTCGTGGGTTCACCGTTGGATCTTCTCGATAATTAGAGAAAACCCTCGTTGCAACGGAAACCATCAATTTGCTCTAGGAAATGGAGTGCTGTACTCGAAACTACTGGAGAATAATAACAAGTTAAAAGAAATTGAGTATTAACATTTTTTAGTCATTTTTAACAGCATTTTTCTCAAATGGTTTGAGTATTAGTAATCCACGTCGAATTTTTTTTCTCTCTTTGGGCATAACTTTTCCAATTCTTTTCCATCACACCTTCATTGTTCGTGATTAAATACGGAACCACTTGGAACACTTCTCCCCAAAAATTTTAACCGAAAAAATCTCAACAGAATTAATTACCCAGAAAAATCAACATTCATATTCTTTGTTTTTCTGTAAAAGAACATCTACAGAAAATCCTCGAAATAAGCATTTTGGTTCATTTAATAAACCTTCACGTAGTTTTTCCTGAAGTATTCCCGTCATGCATGGACCGGTCTCACAAACGTCAAATGGGGAACGCAATGAGTCGCGAAAACCAACAAGTATTACTATATATAGTACAGCGAAGAGAGCTCAACTTCCCTTGGCACTCGAGACGAGATGCAATAACTATTGTTTGCGAGTCCTCTCTGGAAGCACCGGATGAGAGCCAAGATCCTACTAGGAACATGGAAGGAGTAACTGCCAGATGGAGTGAGTGAAGAGTGGACGAGCTTGAGAATTAGAGCCAAAGGCTGATGACAGCCGATGTATAAAGCCGAATGTACGGACACTCTCCCTTTATTTTATATCCACGTAGCTGTGATGCTCCCAAAATTCTCCCCCTGATTTCACAACTTGTGGTACAGCATATCTGTTCATAATCGCGTCAGCCCTGGCGAGAAGATTTTCAGGTGCAAATAATTGAAACGATTTCTTCCCCCGTAAATATCCAAAAATATAGGTCGCGTCCTAGAATTAAAGAGCTACAATTTAATCCATTCTATTCTCTTTCAATACTATCCGTAAACCCCCAGTATTTATTGCCAGATTCAATATTCCGCCTGATTGTAAAAAACGAACGCAATAGTGGATGAATCATAGAAATTGTGTGCTCAGTTGAGGAATCGAAGGGAAAATAAAAATGGGTCAGACTGGAATTAAAATGAAAAGATCGATCCGCTCGCTCATTTTTTTTCACCTCATTCTAGAAAAACTCAGGATTTTTCTTTCACCATTACTGTGCAACTAGTGAACGGGGATAATATGCGCTGGAAGCAACGGAAAATAATAACTGGTTGGATATAAAAGAGAGGAAAAAAATCAGGATCATCGGATATCCAAGTGCACAAAGGAAAATACAACAAAAATGTTTATGGGGATTTGGCAAAAAGAAAAGTGAAAATTTGGATGACCAAGATCCATTCGCTAGTCAAAAGCGAGGAAAAAAATTCGTTGTTTTTAAACACATCTATGGATATAACAACACGAATGAAAATTAAATTGAATTTTCAATAGGAAATTCAATTTGCATAATTCATTTATTCGTTTCAAATCAAGTTACTTTAATTCGAGTAAGCGATTTCTCCGGATTTTCGTTGTCTCCCGATAGGGTTTATTCACCGAACATTCTGCCCCTAAATGCATTCACCATTCCTTGCGTTTTCCATCCGAACGCCCGCTAGCCTCCGCCATCAACATACCGACTTTTCCTCTATTACAACCCAGTTTACCCTCCTTCCGCCCCTCGGACCCAAATACCCTGCAATTTTCCCCATCCTTTCTATCTCTCCTGTTTCTTGTCACTTCCCACGAATTCGGTACGTATACGCGAATGAAAATAGATCCACTTCCGGATTGTATGACTACTCCGTACGTGAATCGAATTTCTGGCAGAGTGCCCGTAAACCGATGAATTTGTCTTCACTGCAAACATAACAGCTAACTTTTTTCCTATTTATCGCTTCTCTCTGGAGTAGGGAATCAATTTTATTTATTTAAACTCCAACCACTCGAGAATTCTGTGAAAAAAAATTATTGAATTTTGTTTGATCCACTTGATTTTATCCCATCATTCAGAAGTTCATAATTGAATGTGAAATTTCATGAGTGATTCAATGTTGAACGAAATTGAATTAACCAACATTCTGTAGAAATTACCGTTCCGTTATATAATCGTGTATTATTTTGGCCACTGGGTGAAAATTACTCCGCTTTCCGTGAAAAATTCCCCACTTCTCAGTAAAAATTTGCTCACCCTCCCTACAAATTGTCTAGACGTGTGTATATTTTTCTTAAAGATAGTGCTTTTACTATGTGTTTCAGTAGGTTTTCCCAGAACAGTAGTTTTCGTTCAAAATGTATTTTTTTGTAGAAAAGTCTACTACTGTAATTACAGCAATTTCACTGAAATGAATATAAAAATTAAAAAATCTCCCATTCAAAAACGTTAATTGTCGAGATAAAGGGTAGTCTAGTATTAATGTTGTTCATCACAAACCACAAACCTCGCGTGATGAGGCGCAAACTGGAGTTTGGGTCTAGTGCTGTCGTTGACTCATGTACTCCAATGGTCATATGCCATGCCACCTTTACATGGATGACGCGTGCGTTGGGTGTTAAATGGATGGACGTGTGAGCATTTCTCGGAGGGTCGGGAGACCTGATCCAAGGCAAATGAGAAATGCCAGGGAGAATAGGTGCCGATGGGGCAGGGTGAGGAGCTGAGAGATGTTGAATGCGAGAGGGGAGGGGACATGTGAATGCGAGAGATACGGGAGAATGTCCATGGTGTACGGATAATGGCAGATATGTATATAGGAGGTTAGATGCCCATCCACGGAGATTCCGGTGCATCATCGATCGGATCAATCACTTCTGGTGGATAATTTAACCTCCACTGGGCAGTGATGCTTTAATATTCTACGTGGAGCGTTGTGGCTGCCAGCGATTAACGAAGAACTGCACTCGGGTTGCTTCATCAAGGGCCTAACGATATTCCCTAGATCATCCAGAATACTAATTTATTTAAATTAAATGTGGAGAAAAATGTCAGTCGATTGAAAATTACCAATTAATATTTCGGTAATTTTATGTCCAAACGGAGTATGCTGTATACATATACCTGACTCAGCTTTCACATCTCCAGTTTAGTTTTCCGAAATTGTTTATTGTATGGAAATTCGTGGACCTCATTACTGACAAATCCCCTTGAATTTTATGTGCGTTTTACTCAAATGAAAAAATAATTTTTTGAACATCAATCGACATTAACAAACACATTTATTTGCTTATACATTATTTATTCAGGTGAAAGACAATCCAGAACATAAAATTATGTCTAAATATCTTGTTACTCATAACAAGAACTGAGGGGATTGCTGATAGAATAGCACTCCAAATATCCCGAGTCAACGTAGACCACTCGGAAAAATTGTAAATGAGCCATGGAGATGAGACGAAAAAAACGTTAACGAAAGGGTTGCATGTAACGGCCACAGGAATTCGAAGCACGTAGCACTATTCCGTTTTCATGCGGTCCATTCAACTGGTGCCTCTGAAAGCTTGCTTTCATTCTGTTTTCTCTCCGGGAAGAAAATGAATTTGTCGCATATAAATAAATACAGGCTATGGCTTTTATGCGGTAGAAAATATGTCTAACTTGGGACGATTCAATTGCGTTAGACAGGCTCACGGCTATATATGCTGTTTTCCATTTTTAACGGTTGTCTAGAACGGCAAGCTTCACTTGGAGATAATAAATAGATGATTGGATGCTCACGTGACTATTAGGAGAAAAATAAAATTTTAGAGACGGTTCAATAAGAGTGTTTGATGAAAAAAATTGTTTTAATAATTAATGCTAAAAATGTTGACTACTGCGGTAAAGACAAAACTCAGTACATATTTATGATGGAAATTGAGATACTGTATATTGTTGACGTATTCGCCAAACAACAAATATTTTCTCAAGGATTGTGCTACGAACTTGAACTCCATAACGGCCCCATCTCCCAAACCCATACTGTCGTTTGTCACTGGTGAAAGGAAGAAGCAAGAGGCGAGGAAGAACGAACGATGTTCTCAGATAGATCCAAAGAACGCAGAGGTGAATCCACCATGTTACTCTACTTCTTCCCTCTCTCAGTCACTATTGACGACACACTGTGCGAGCCCTATCAAGCGGAGAAATATCACCCTCGTTGTGACTCCCTCCAATCGTCTTTCCCCAGGAATAAAGCGTCTTGAAAATGTAACTGTCGATAACGCCTGGCTCTGCCAATCTAAAAGTTCCCCAACGCTCTATCCAAACGTTTCGACAATTCGCCATGCTCTGTAAAATTTTATCTGATTTCGTGAGAAAGGGCGGGAGGCCGCCCTTTTTCACGAAATAAAGGGGAAGGCACAATCGAAATCATTTTGAGGAAAAATAATGATAATTGAATTCCGATTCGATTGATGTGATGGATATTCGACGGCTGACGATTTTTTATGCGATAGTCCGCCATTACTTATTAAAATTTGAAAATGATTACCTCTCACGGGTAATTCAATTATACCGTGCAACGTCATAGAAAAATAGAGGAGGACAGTACAATCATGAAAATAATTATTTTTGGATTTAAGGAGGAGAAAATGGGTGGCATCTGTAATCATGGTGCTTGGTACGCAGCATGATTTCATCACTCGAATTTTATTGCTGTTGGCTGTCATTTAACCGTTCCAATCCTAATCCTACATAACTATCTCTAGGATTATTTAAATGCATTCAATTAGAGCTTCCAACAAAATCCCCAATTGATGCATCTCTTTCAGAGTTGTATAATGGGAGAAGTATAGTCCTGAAACGTCTATTGTTTCCATTCACGTTTATTAATTATAGATTCTGACGATTGATTCGTGGTCAGGTGCGACGTGAGCCTCACCACTGGTGGCCTGCCTGTGTTAACTTCGATCCGGCGATATGGAGGGCACAATAGGAAGCCTTTCTATAGCTATTCAAGTGCCTGCATTGTATGTATGCATCTTTCTTGTACCGCTCTGTGGAATTGCAAGTCAAATATCGACGTATATTTGACTCATGTGAATTCCAGGCGCCGGATCAATATTGATACGGTATTCCGTCTATGGAGGTTTTTGCCTTCATCGGGAGAACAGATGTATTTATTCTCCAGTTACTCATTGGGTCTAGAATTTTCGATATTTTTACTAATTGTCAGGGAAAAAGAGAAGAAAAATTGACAGGCCTCTTTGCTCTTTCCACACTATTTCAAAATCGCTGTTAGGAACTGATAAAAATTTGCGAAGTAGATCAGAAATTTCAAATACATATATTTTCAACAACCCACAAACATTCCCCCAAAACTGAAATCGTAAAATCAGTATTCACTCACACATCCCTAATAAGGCATTAAATAGCTCCCATAGGTATGTGTGAAACTATTTCCCCATCAGATGTAAATTATTAATACAAGATTCGCCGATGAAGTCCGGTACAGCGAATCGTGGTATGAATGAAAATCGTCAGATTATCAGTTGGAGTAGAATCTCAATCGAGGCCGATTTAATTTTAAGGTACTATAACCGCGCGTATAACCACGATCAAACGAATCCATAACCATGCAATTTCATATGTTCAGTTTAATCGGATACCATCCCAACATAATGTGGATTACTCGAGCCAGGGGGTCGCGTACAATTTATCGATTTTGTGTTAGAACACAAGAGTTCATAGAGTACGAGTAACAGTCTGCCCATTGGAAATGAATGGTTACTGTCATTGAGTGCATTCAAATATTGACTGTAAATCAGGATTACTTCCTCAACCTATATTGTCAATGTTTTTCCAAGAAAACATTGAACATTGCATTACTCATTTCACCGTACAACTTGGCTATCGAAACTTAGACGGTAGTTAATGCATATGGCCGAGGATTTTCCAACAGCTTCCGATGAGAGATGTAGAGTTCGACATAAATGCTGAGTGCTAGGTCGTTGGTGCTCGCTCTACCAATACCTATGCAAGCTCTTTGGAGTACTCATGAGAAGGACTGGATAGTTTCCGAAATAAAATGACAAGGCGGATCTCTTACGCTTGAGGAGGTATACCTAGTTTCACAAGCACATCCAGAAAGTTAAGAGGGTTCGAGGGCTTTAACGGTGTCACTATTTCGAAATACTATGAAAGAAAGCTGTGACATACATGCGAGTGTTTCCCAGGAGAACAATGAGCAACAAGAAAATCAATTTTAAAGTAGCTATGCTAAATGTGCTGATGTACATATTTTGAGAGCTATTTTGATTTTGATTTTTATTCAGAGAGATTTATTCATCCAATCTGTATTACAGATTAGAACATCATTCAAGTTGTACTATGAAGCACGGAGTAAGACAAAAAGTGTAAGAAAGAATTGACTAGAAAATTAAATAATTCTGGTGCTCTATTCCATCATTTTATTTCACATTATCCATTATAAAAAAATGCAATGTAACGTTTTCTGTCACCGGGTTATTCGGATATATGTATATATTTAATTATATATATAGTATTATATATATATATAAATATGTTATATATTATGTATTAAATATATATTATATATATATATGCGTTTTGGGGGTAAATCGGTTGGAAGGAGAGATAAATTCATATTAAAGCACTAAAAACGTAATTCTATGCGCGCGTAATCGTTAAAATCGCTGTTTCTTCAATATGCCATCCTAAAAAAATCCATTGTAACGTTTTTTGAAGCCAGTTTCTTCGGATATATATATACATATATATGTATACATGTATATCCGTTTTCGGGGGTTTTGAAGCGTATATGATACTGATCCTCCTCCTGAGTCTAAGTTTGAGTCTAAGTCTGAGTCCGATTCTGCCTGTGACTCTGACTCTGATGCTGATTTTATATATTCTGATATATATAATTGAAAAACGAAATATAAATGCCTGTCACAGCGACGCAAACGTGATTATAGGCGCGCGTGGCGCGCGATCATCTCTAGTTGTTCCATATTTTGATAATGTGTATTCTGGAGGTTAAAAATATTGAGAGCATCTACGGTGTCATTATTTAACATGCTACGAAAGAACACTTTCACACACTCGTTAGTCTGTTCCAAGAGAACAATAAGAAACAAGAAAATCAATTGTCAAGTGGCTCTAGCGAATACGCTGATGTAGACGTTTTCAGAGCTATTTTTATGCCGACTTTTATTGAGAAATATTCTTTAATCCTCCTATAGACAAAACAATCTTTGGAAAATATTCTTCCCCCCTGTGATGAGTATTTTGTTATCTTTATCAAATTGCCATGCTTTCATTAATAGAATAGCCGCGGAGATCATCATCACATGCTCAAGTCAACGCCAGAACCCAGAACCTCATTATCATTCAGCATTCCTACTGCGCTGATGCTGTTCCACGAAATACAGAATCAAAGATAAACCATAAAAAAGATAACGTAGAAAATTGAATAACCGCAATGTTGCTCAAATAATCTTGACAAAGTTCACCGAGTGGCATCTGCGCAGGGAAACTTATAATTCCCCAGTTTTGAGAATAAAAGAGCGAATGATAAAACAAGTTTCATTCTCCCTCCGTTGAACTTTATCCTGGTCTTCCATTTCTGGTTCACGTTTGGAAGTCACATGGGGCAGTAAGGGAGGGGTCATACGTGACCCGCTGACTGTAAATGCCTCGATTCCAGGCCTGCATCCCCCTCTCACCCCCCATTGACTCTCAAAGAGAGTGGTGAAAAGAAAAGCAAGGGAGGGAGGAAGAAAATGAAGAAAGGGAGCAAATAAAATGGAGAATAATGTATAGAGGGCAGTGGGAGGACTAGGAAGTGAGTTCCTCTGTAAGTTGGTCTTGCGAATCGGCTTAGTGAAACTTTGTCCGAAAGATCGGTGTCAGAATAATTTGAGGGTAGTACCTTTTCCGGTAGAATCGCACATATAAACGGGTCGAGCTTTTCGCGTTCGTTAAAGCGCACAAATCATCATTGCTGAAAAACACGTTCCTTAATTATCAGAGTTACCGCATCGTAGAAACTATTGTCTTCGAGATGTTTTCTTTCAGAACATTTGACAGACAAATACCTTGCTATTCCAGAAAGTTCGCAAGTGTTGATAAACAAGAGATTTTCATAATTTTGAAATACAAGTCAGTAAATTCAAGACGTTGTTTGTATTTTAATTCACGAAACTTGAACAATCTTCATAATCATTTCTGACGACTGCATTTTGTTATGTTTTTCATTTCGTAACTACCTTCGAGTTAAGTTCTATCAGTGCTATTTTTAACATAATCGAATTATCAGTGGAACGATAGATGCCTTCCCTGAATTCAGACACTATTTAAATCCTATAAAGAGCATAAATCATCGTCAAGAAAACGCTGTTCGATTGTGAGAGTTACCGTTCGATAGCATATAAAACTCGAGAATAAATATAGAATATAGTTCACCGGATAGCTTTCAAGTTTAGGTACACATACAAGCCTCAGGTGCATCCTCGACGACTGCTCTCTGCGTTATATTCGAGGAGAGTGATTCGGTGTTACCTTTTTTTCTATCGAATCCCCTTGTCAACTCCCCTCTTCCTGCCCCTGCCAACTCCACACGTAACCCAACGAGCGTTACTCCACACCAAATCGATATATCAATTTTCAGTGGAGTGTTACCTTCCAATAACGGCAGACCTTTAGTAAGATAAATATTTCAGCCGGGTGTTTGCGGTTTTCACTCTGGTTCTTTTTTCATTCGCTGGATCTTTTTTCAGGAAAGTTCAGACTTCCCCACCCTAAACGGACCAGGATGCATTTCCAATTCAGTACCATCAGGGTGAAATTTCATGCATTTATAATGATATTCAAATGAGGATGACGAGGTAGGTACATGCTTTGAAATATTAAAATGCAAAAATAGGATGAAAGTGTTTGAGGAGCGTTATTCATAACTTCAGTAAAGTCGAGCCGAGTCGATGTCACGAATTGTTGTCCCGAGGCCGCAAGAATACAAGTCGAAATATTACCCAACTGTAATGTAAAATTTTATAGAACGAGCCCGAACGCGGGCCGCCGCCCGCTGTATTATAGAGGAACTAAGTACGTATCGTGTTAAGATTTTGAGAGGTTAGTGAAACTGGACGCCACGACAGTTATTGCCGCAGTGTCGGCAATTCCAGCTAATGAGGAATCGTAGCTTCAACATTTCGAGAATTTCAAGATAATCGATTGTGTTAAGCGTGTCCCTTTTAGAATAGAGTTTGTGGAGTTTGGCGAGCCGAGCCGTAGACGGTGCGGCCAACCACGCGAATCAAGAAACCCCATAACGATAGCCCAGGAACGATTTTTTTTCGTAGTGATTTTCACTTTTTCGAGTTCAGGCAAGTGCCCGCGCCAATCCCCGGGCGAGAGAAAGTAAAGAGCAGTACGGAAAACAACATATTGATTTTCCGAGGGCCAGGTTTTGGTCAAATTAACCATGGTTAATCCGTAGTTGAAGTTAAATTAAGTTCCCCCACCACATAATCTGTGTGAGGGGAATTATTTCCGCTATTGCTATGGATTTAAGGAAAATGGCGCATTGATGGCAACAAATATTGCTCAAAATTATAACCAATATGAACAGAAGAGGAAGAACCCTGCTCAAAATTTATTGCAGCCGTGTTTCAACCGAAAATTTGAGAAAATCAATGTGACATTGGGAGATTTGTCCAGAATGGTTAAAAATTTAACAACAGTAAGGAACTGAATGTGTTTTTAATGAATAGTCAGATTCATCCACTATTTTTCTCAATATTTAATCAATTGCTGCATGTTTAATCCTCAGTGCCCCTCTTGAAAACTGAGCTTCAAACATCTCATCAACGTCCCATACCACCGATTAAATCACCGATCAGGTTGTTCATTATCGCAAATACATTAACCCGGCATGTAGAGTATTCGACTATTTTGAATGGCACTGTTAAAACGCAACTGCGCCTGCATCTTGACCATAAACAGCATGACTCCGTGGTGTAGGAACTTAAATTAACCCTGACTGTGGGTTAACTATGGTTAATTTGACCAAAAACTGGCCCCGAAAGTGGCCAGTAATAAGTTATTAGAAAAAATGGAGATTTATTTTTTTCTGGACCAGTGATGTTTATGGAAAAATGCTAACAAACAAAATCATCAACTTCAAAACGATAACAACAGAGCATCTCATGTCTACAGTCGAGTAAACACGACCACCATACGATGGACAGTGCAGCTAATGTTTTATGATCATCTCGTTAGGTGTATTGTCGTTAGGACAGAGTGGATGAGTGCCATAAAATATGAAGAGGACTGGCAAACTTAGCAGCCATCTCGTGTAAACTCCTACAGAGTGGCTGAGCGAACCAGAATAAGCGAAACGTGAACAACACTTGACCTATCTCAACTCTCAAAATGCAGCTTTAACTTGTTAGGTTTGTCATGAATCAGCAATGATTTCCTTATCATCCATTAATCGCCTTTATCAGCTGGTCCACTGACTCCTGAAATCGTTATACCGCAGTAACAGCATGACCGGAAACATTCATCTTGGCAGGCACTGTTTCACCGAGAGCGGTGAAATCCTAACCCCTAACTTCAGATGCATCTTAGTCCCCGTCTCAACTAAGCTTGTCCGAAGTTACTGTACGTACCAGTAGTACATTCCGGTAATACCACTACTGCAGAAGCTTTATAATTTCTCCAGTCACCCCTCCGTAACGTTGATAACAGCATCCAGTTAATTGAAACTTGCGAATTGGGGAAATGCTGGAGCAGCCGGGTCACCATGTTGTCGTTAGAGTGATGGTACTTTTGATGATGCATTGGAGCTATAGTAAACGGTTCCATTATTATGGTTACAATCAAAATAACTGAAGATTTATGAAAAAAAAATCGGTCAACTCCATAATTATGAGATTACGAAGTAATACAATTACACCCACTTATCATTTGATAAGCGGAGTTGCACTGGAACGAACTGTTGCAAATGAAAATTTTGAAGTGATGAGGGTTGAATCTCTTATTATAACCTTTTTTACCCCCTTTTCATGTCTTGACGTTCATTCATGTCAAGCGTCACTGGGAGGGAATATTGAACGAGCGTAACCTGTTGAGAGTGAATAGGAAACTTCCAACATCTTAGGAGCAGATTGTATTTAATTCAAGATACGAGTGAGAGATTTCATGTGAGACAGCAAGTATTTGTGGTGAAATAATTCACTGTATCTTTTATATCCATGGGATGCCATTTCGTGATTCGTCTGCATCATTGATAACCATCCAGATATAAAATTACTCTCGTGAAAACCATCGTTGTAAAAATTAACAAGTAATGAGGGGGAACTAATCATGAAGTTATCTACAATACGGGTACCTTTATCGTCCAAATGACGCAATAATGGATTGAATATTCATGTTATGGGCAAATACAAATTTGTATTCTGTTAAGCAGAAATTATCGAAAACGACAGCAATTATTGAATTTTCATGTACCCTTTTAATTAAAAAAAAATTCTTTGAGTATTAAAAAAAAGTATTTATAAAGGAATTATCAATGAAATTTTTATTATCCCTGGAATATCGGGATTCCATCGCATTATGAATTGTCGTTCAGTTATATAGACAATTTAAGCGAAAAATTCTGTTTTGAATACTAATAATGCCTACGACGGACTTATCTGTGTCACGGGCAAATTTATTCCCAAAATTGTACCATAATCCAGTGAATATTCATAACATCTATACAATTTTTTTTTTCTGTATGAATACAAATTTGTCTTCCATTAACTAAAAATTATTAAGAACGAATGCAATAATTTAACTTTCGTATCATTTCCCTGAACATTTTCATAATGAAATCGAGATTGTATTTATAGTGGGTAAATAATTGAATATAAAAGTTTTCTACTAAAATAACGTAAATTACAATAACAATAGTGATAATACTCATGATTCCAATAAAATTCCGTATTCTATTATCCAGACATTATCGAAACCCCCTGCCATAATTGCTTTTCCGTGTGCCTCCATAACTTCCCTGACAAAAAAATCCTGGCATAATTAAGTCGAGCTCAGTTTTTACTGCTTCCGTATAATTCAATGGCAATGGAAGGAGGAGAGTTGGGGGGGGGGCTAAAAAATTGACTGGTTGGTAAAAATGCTGCGATAATGAAATCCTCCAGTGGGCTCAGCACAAATGAATTCCCTAATTCACCCGAATAACCTCGTTTTCATAAAAATTGGAGATACAGCGGGGACCGCGGTTCTGCCCCGAGAATTAATCCGCCTACTCAGGTGGTCCGACAAGAGTGCTTGATCCACAAGAAAAATACAATAAAGAGCATTTAAAAATAAAAAATATATTTCGGGCAAAGAAGAACTGCACTGAAATGGGTAACCAGAGACGAGACGTTTACACCACCGTATCTAGGGAAGAGGAGGGACATTTTCTGGTAAAGAAGGATGGGGGGGAAAATAGAGGAGATAAAGTCCGGCACTTGTCTCGGAAGAGCGGATACATCTCCGCCTCACTCCTTTCCTCCTTGCCCCCTTGTACATTTTTTTCTCCCCTATTTTTCTTCGACCAGTGGTACCTATCCGGCTGTCCAAGTTTCAGAGACACTGAGAGCCCGGAACAAAGAACATTTTCCAACTGATCGATGTCCAAGGTAGGAAGGAAAAAGGAAATAAATTTTAAGGAAATTCTTACTCAATGCGAGTGGAAAGAGACGAAACGGGAGCTGGTGACCTGTGAATGAGCTGACAGAGAGTATATGAAATAAAGCGACAAGGAGAAGATAATTCAAGTATAGATGGTCATCAGATTCGGGGGAAGGAGTATTGGAATAATAGATTAAAAGACAAGAGTACTTTTTTTCATGGAATAATTGAACCAACGTCTAGAATTGCAATGATTTTTCCCCATTATTGTCAATTTTATAATCCCAAACACTTTAAAACGCTCTTCAAAGTCATACTTTATGAAAAATTCAACGCATTTTACCGACAATATGAATTGAAAATTTTTCATATTATTTTGATTGAAGAAAACTGATAACTGATTGAATTCAATCGTTGGATTTTTCTCCATTAATTAGGATTCTGTCACTGCCAGAACTCAACAAAGGTATTTGGAAATAAAGAGAACAAAATTCTGAAGTAATATGTATGATGATTCAGTTCTTTGTAGGGATCAAATAATCTCAAGTAAATTGGAACAGTCAAGAGAAATACTATTAATGAGAAATACTATTAATCCCATTGGAACACTAAACCATTAAATATTTATAAAAGTTATTACAACCATATATATATATATAATGTTTTTAGAAAAAAAAAAGATAATTTGTTGTTTTTTTTTGTTCTTCATTGCATTCAAATTGTTACAACAAAATTCATCGCCATGACTCTTACAAATGTGTTTTCTCGGATTCTATCGGAAGCAGCAAATAAAATGCACGAAACACACGTAGGAAATTTGTGTTCAAGTACAGAAAAAGAAGAATTTATAGACTTTTGTCTATTAAATGTACACGGTAAAAAAATAGTTGCATTATTTCACAGAATTTCCATAGGACCACGCGAAAATATATATTTTAATACTTCTATGCTTTATATATGAAATGAGCCTAATTTCTACAAATATAAATTCATGTACATTACATATATATTTTTTGTATGCTGGCATATAGCGAACTCCAAAACATTATCTAAAATAGTAAACCTCCAGTATGAAATTTAAATAGTATTTCTATCATATTCTCACAAAAGCGTATATTGAACAAAACTTTGAGTCTGGTCTGCATATTGCATTGTTCACTGCTACTCTCCATACACCAACCCGAGATTAGAGGAGTCCTGTAATCCGTATGAACGAGATAACACCATTTAATCGTACTGTACTGTGAAAGAGGCCCTTTACATTGGTCAACTTGGATGGAATATATCCAGGTTCATTTTCATCCGCATTTCATTCCGCATTAAGACATCATGAGGGATGAGGAAATAAGGTGAAGCAGGGAAGTGGGATTCTGTGTAAAGGCCCAACATACCAAGCGACAGACGAAAGGCGGATATCAATGTGAATTCACAGTCTGAGACGAATTCAAATCCCAACCAAGTGCTGGATCGTGTTGCACTGCAACACCTGCCGGCTGATTTTCCAAGTTTCACCTTTGTATGTTGCAACTGCTCTTGGCAGAATTGAGTGAGAATGCCGTAGGACGAGTCCTCTTATGTGGCACTTGCTAGGCCAGGGATGTTATAACTTTGTCACTGAAACTCTACTCCTGCCCCTGTGACCCCTCCAGTCTCGACTGTTACGGTTATTGCACTCAAATCAAATTCACATGTTAAGGGCGTGTCTTAGATGAAATTGCGGTACTAAAACAAATGTGGGGGAGGCGGTAGTGAGGTTACACACATGCTTTCATTGTTTAAACAGTTGCTGCGAAAAAAAAATTCCTAATGAAAAATTATTTAATACTAAAAATTAATCAATTATCAATGTTTAATGTCAGAGAATCTCTGTGTTCAGTACTCAGAATGAATCTTTCAATATGAGATTCCTTTTCTTCAGAAAAATGTTTCATTCTTCATCCTTTATTAAACCTTAATTCTTCCACCTTCAACCTAGGAAGTCTTCTGTCTCCATTTTAATTTTTATCATCAGATGGGAAAAAGTCATTGATTTCTTTCACACCCCACAAGCAATGCTCCATCACTTTAAAAACAAGTTCCGTTTTTAATTGCAGAAAGAATATACAGATTTGGCAACATATAATTTATTAATACTCTTTCAAGGAGATAATGTTCAAATTTCTAGCCTGTAATTTCGTTGAATAATTATAAAAAACTATATATATTGAAAAGTGTTTGGAAAATGAAATATATAAATTATTACTAGTGTAGAGGCTCTAGCATTGAACTACAGAAGTTGAGAAAGTGTTTAACGACAAGAAATTCCTGTGCCTTTCAGAATCCTTGATATGATCCTTGAGCAAATATAGTATCGGTGGCCGTGTCTATTGCCTTCAAATCGAATTCACATCTTGAGGTTTCGGGTGTGGAATGAATATCGGATACTGAAAAATGTTAGGGAAGAATAATGCTGAGGTCTTGCTGCATAAAGCTGACAAAAATAAATATGCAATTCTTGGGAACTCTCGAGAGAGCCTGCGGAGAATGGTGAATTCTAGTTGTTCCTCTGCCGAGATGGAAAAATTTCCAATTCAAAATGATATACTAGAGACTTTTTTGTTTCAACTTGCGAAACGATCCTCGAGATCTGACTTTTTATCTGCGAAATTATATGTCATCATTGTGTTGGTGGTGGAAGCGGCGGAGAAAGTGCCTGTATGTGGTTCAATTGGCTTTTTTTTCCTAGTGATTTTTTCCTCGCGGAAAGTATGCTCGAGTGACAGAGAGAAATTTATATTTTGCTCTTTGCATTTTTCTCCAGTAGTTATGAAAAAAAAGGAAAGAGCAACGACCCCTTTCTCGTTCTCATTTCTATTCGTTAGAATCTGCAGGTTATGCTTCGCAAACTCCTACGCAATTTCATTTTCTTACTTTTTTATTTGATTTCTAAATTACGCTGCTTATTTCTTTTTTGGCTCCAATTACCGAGCCACGTATCATAAGTTTTTATCAGATTGTAGTTAAACTACAATTTCAAGGAATTTCTTCATCAAAGGAAACTGTAAATTTCTGCTCAATTATGCAATGAAGATTAAGGGGAGACTGCGGTGAAATTTCTAAGTACTGGAATATGGTGTAGTCAGGCTCTTTGTTGAACATCGATTAGATGAACATGAAAAAGAAGAATTAAGGGGAAAAAAATCACCCATGTATGAGGTGTGTATTTCAGTTACTCAAAATATACATAAAAGTCCAGAGTACTTAATTTTCGAAGTACAAGAATTTTCATTTCTAAATTCCTTAAAAAATATGGTGAATAGGAGTTACAATTTCCTCTTCTCAATTTCAACCGACAAGTTGACGATTTTGCTTTTGCTCAGATAAAAAATTCCATTATCCATGCAAACTAGGCACTCTCTCAGTATGCAGAGGAGGAAGTCACTTATTCATGTTTAATTGAATAGTTCAGTGAATTGTGAAATTTAGGTCTTATTTCTGTTGAAAAAACTCTCACCGTCTAAATATTGGCTTCCTATAAATACATAATAGAACAAGAGCATTTCCAGTCCCCCCGAATCTACAGCAGAAGAATGGGGAGATCGACTCACTGACACGTGCCAGTTTTTGTTCGCTATGTCACTACATCCTTCAGGAGCCTCCAAAGAATTTCGTTCCAGCCCTGCATTCCACCCAAAAACCTGATTAGACTATTGATGAAATTTCGTATCGAATCAGGCTGCCATAGTAGAACAGGCGGAAACCCGAGCTGAGTGGTAGGACGAGTGTGCAAGATCTATGCACGAGGCAATTTCAGAATCTCCTCTCGTATACCCTCCTCCCGTGGGTATTCCTGGTCCAGCGAGGCCCGGGATTATCGAGACCCAATAACCCGGCGGTTTCCTCTGGGGTGGAGTATGCGCGCGCGTATATTTAAACGGCGAAATATGCGGCGAGCGAGCGGCAGGAAGAGGGGAGGGAAATCGAGCAGCAAAGGGACAGGGAGGAGGTAAGGTATACCAAGTGCCCAGTGGGTAATTTTTTATTATGAGGACTTTCCGGATGAGGCATTCTCACTTTAATCCGACGAATAATGATTAATTTTATTTGTGGCTTTTCATGGGTGAAGTCAAGGACCTTTCGAAAATATTTGTCTGGGTGCACTGATATGGAATTGCAAATATTATAATCTTTGTAATGACGAATTTGTAACTCCTGAATGAATCGGGAAATTTCATTGACCGCAATCGATTTAACACTGTAACGTAGGTTTATCTAATGAACTTATCCAATGAAATGTGTTTCAAAAAGCATTTTTGCAAAAATAGTGAACCGAGTAGTTTTGATCTATCCTTAAATCGATTATTGTCGAATAAATACGACAGAATTTTGCTGTGAATCACTGAATGCTTCACGAAGACCCTAAATGTCCCTTTCCCTCATTTTTTTAATTCAAATGTGAAACTCTGATTTTTTTTAATTAAAAAATACTCTTTAATGGTTCAAAATATTCAAATCTGACTTGTAAAGTTTAATTACTGACGCCATCACGAAAAATTAATATTCAATGCTGAAACTCATCTTAAAGAGAAGTTCTGATATTGAATTATGAAAGCTGAAAAGTTTTATAATGATAAATTCATCACCAAAATCCTTGTACATTCTGGAGACAATTCGTGCACAATGGTGAAATAATTTCTCATGAATCACTGAATGAATCATGATGCCCAATTAACGTCAGTTGATTTAACAATGTAATTTAAATTTCGCAAACAGCTAAAATGAAAGCTCTGCTTTTCAACTTTGAATATTAAATCGTACACCAGAGAAAAAAAAAAGGTGGGTGGAATCCTTGGATATCCCCAAGTAGATGATTCGCGAATGGACATGAAAGAATTTTTAGTGAATGTCCATTTGAATCATCGTCCCCAATTAACGTCAAGGGACCCAACAATGTAATTGAACTTTTTCAAACAGGTCAGCACTCGTTAGCGCACCACTTAAAAAAAACGCATACACTCGGCACACAGTTACTCTTTGTTGTTGTGTATTCAGGAAAAAGTACTGCGACTGATACGAGAGTACAAATTCCTGCTTCTAGAATGCTGAATGGAATTCAAGTGGCTAGATACGATATAAATGGGTTACTGACAACAAAGAGACTGATTGCTCACGGTGACTAAACACAAAATGTCGTGCAGGTGTTTTCGCCTCTGATCGGCTTCGAAAGGACAACCCATTTATGTTCAAGAATGTCGGAATATGTGGTGTACCGATGGAAAATGAAATAGTTTAGTTCAAATAACATCTGGACAAAGAAGTGTGAATGAGTAATTGGAAATCAACGGATCTTACCAGAAAGTAACGTTCGATTATAATTATACTACGAGCTTCGTTCTCGAGATAACTATGTTAATGTTTAGAGAAACATACTTTTTGCATATGAACTTCAGGAAGATCGTATTGTTTTCGTCATAAAACATACATATTTTCGTATGAATTATCAATTAAGCTTATGAACTTGAACCAGTATTCAGGAATTTATCACTGAAACATCTGATCTACGAATTATCGACAATCTGGTGAAATTGGTCGATTGTAAAATTTTGCAAATACTAACAAATCTTTAGACGATCCAGCAATTGCCTTATTTATTTCGATTCCTTTCTTCAAGGTGAGCCTATACTTTTTATTAATGGCACATTCGGGCAGAAAAGCTTTCGTCCATCTCATCATGGTCTCAATTGATATAGGATAAAAAGCCTTTTTGGTGGATAACAATAACTGCTCATTATCGCCTCTCAGCACTTCTGATTCTTTTAAATAATAAGACAGTATTGTTACTACACTAATACTAAAAGCATCACTAATCTGTGAGTCAAATGAAGAAAATTACAATGAATCTAAAGCAAACGTTTCAGTTATTTTGTTCAAAACTGGAGTCAGGTCCCAAGTGTTGTTATTTTGTCCTCGGTGTTCTTGTTTTGAAAACAGCATTGAAATATCGAGAGACCATTGGATCCTCGACTCTTTACCTCCGATCAACAATCCTAACACTGCTCTATAGGTGTCATGCGGTACCATAGAACGCTCCTGCGTGATATCTCAATGTAAGCCAGGTTAAAGCATCATTCCCTAACACCTAAGAGGGATCTGAACCTCAGTTGGAACACAATTGTAGCCACTGTTTAATAGGTTTATTGTATTATTTGGTTGTAGGTTTGGTTTGGTTATTTGGTGTAATGTACGATGCCATTATTTCTATGCCCCGCTCAGGGATGTTCTTCCTCCGGAAGGCCTCCCTGACACTTCCCCTGCCGTCAAAGTTAATTTGTCGACAAAAGGGTGTTGACGTGACCTACACGGAGAGATAAGTAATGAAGGTGATGGTTTGAAAATCAATGGTGGCTCGATGAATAAAAGGATGAGTAGTGGGTACCACGGTTGCATGCTTCAATCTGGAATTACAACAATTCCCTGGGCTTGGCCAGCCATAATCTTTTTGGTAACACTAAGAATAGTTGCGAACGAGGGGAAAACGTAGGAATCTAGATTTTTCCAGCCAAAAGTGAAAGCATCTACAGTCCAGGTCTTGGATCTCTATGCGAGGAGCAATACTGCGTACATTTGGCAATGCATTTAGCTGCAAAAAGATCAATTGATAAGTGTCCAAAAGCCTTAACTCTTGTTGATTGATTTTTCTCTCAATGGAAATTTCAGGTTTTATTGTAAGTACAACTCCAGCCAAAGTTAAGACAAAAATATATTTTCGGGGGTTATGCGAGGGCAAATACGGGACTGAGGATCAATGACATAACGCTATCAATGGATATGGACGTTTTACTCTGAAGAGATGGAAGTGATACAGGTTCCTCAAGTATTCAAAGATTTTGATAGCAGACAAGACTAAATCTTTATACCCTTTCACTTGAGACAATTTGCAACTGCATGTGAATTATATTGTGCGAATACAGTTTACAATTTTGAACTTTCTGGAGTTGTAAGTTGCAAAAATTCGACGAACACAGAATAGTCCTTGCAATTCGTTTCCTACGCGTTGAATCAATATTGTTATATCTGTTTATAAAAAAAGGGGAATAATAAGGAGAAGAGAAACATCAAGCGCAAGACTACGATGTGTGGAGACTTCAAATAATCAACCACGTTCCAACAATTAATTGCAATTTCTTTTAATCAACCGTTAACAAAAAATTGATAGAATGATAAGTTCGCAAGATAGTAGTTAACCTCTATTGAGTTGTTTTTATAATGTTATTCGAACCAATGTTAATTTATAAATAGTATATTTTGCTATGATTGCGGAACAGTGATTTGGGCTCATGTGAGAAGTACGAGTTGAGGGCGAGTGATATAATCCCTCGAGTCTATAAACATTATCCCGTGAGTATCGAATCCTATTTTTCGACACAATGTGTGCGAAGTAAGGATTTGCACACGCGGAGTTTCCGTAAAATCTCACTCTGCTCGTAGTGTGTCAAAAATAGAATTTTGAGGTCTAGTTGAAAATTCTTAGAAGTAGGGATGAACATTAGTGGAGAAAACATTTCCAATTTCACCAACGATTGAACAGGATTACCCGTAACGTAAGGCCAATACTCTAATTGGAGAGGCGCCATAGACGATTTGGAAGGTTCAGGACTAGGCAGGAAGAGACACTGCATCTGAGCCCTTGGCCAAATTGTTGGGAGACCTCGAATGGCAGGAACTGAAGTGTGCAAGGGATCATCAAGGGTCGGGTGAAAATAAAGGATGGAGAGGTGATTATTGCCATTAAGAAGGTAAGTGAAGTAGAGTACACTGTCATAAACACCCGAAAATCCAAATATTTTAGTAGAGGAATTAGGGCAGTCCAGCTATGACTAAAATTCTGGGAAATGACCTTCATAAACTATGCTAATTGATGATATTAAGTAATGATGATATCTGGTAAATAGTAATCCATTATTTTTGCATTAAATCAAAGGCAAAAATAATGGATTACTTTTTTGTAGAACTAATATTAATGATAATATTTAATTTTCAATTCATTAAACTTCAATTCCATTCCCACTCGACGCTCATTATTCGCAACGGTTCAATATAAATCAGAAGTTTCATTGAATTGCCAACTTGAAAATTTCAATTAAAAAAATTAATCTATAATTTTTATTATGCATGAATAACTTGATAATTATGAGCGCATATAAATTACAATTTCTTAAATCGTTATGAATTAACTCACAAATATTTATTGCTGAAAATCCGTTTAAAAAAGAAATTTCAATCTCTCTCTCTTAATTTTCAAATTTAGTTTTCATCACAATGTCTAAACGGATGGACAAACATAAGCCCTGAAAATTTGCGATTCCATGTGAAATAATTGAAAAGCGAATAATAAAAAACATCATGAGTAACGATCACATGAATTGAATGTAGAGAGCATGATGCGATTACACCTTTCACATACACAATACAATTCTAGCTCGAACCGTGGAAAAAAGTGCTCGTAGTATACGGTATTGACGCCTCGTAATCCATGCAATCCGTTTTTTCTGCATCGTTAGTACGCTTTCCGGTCACATGTGTAGAATACATATGAGATGTAGATTTACTCTCGTCATTATTCTTGTGCCCTCCGTTCATCTGATTACTCTTTATTTCCAAAGAATAGAGGGCAATGGCAATTTTCTTTGCTGTGTCATCAGTTGCATTTGATTCATAAAGTAATAGAGATAGTGAATATTTAGTGTGAGTGGTATTTATAATAAAGGAAAAAATAAATAACCATAATCATAGTCATCATTTTTAGAATAAGCAGTTTTTCGAAATTTTGTTCACTTATTTTGATAACTCTTTAACAATAAATTAACAAAAAATTTTTTAGTCTTTCGTGATTCGTGATTCGTGAAAATTTGTTCTGGACTTCTGGATAAAAATACCAAATTTCTTTCAATTTTATTCTAAAAAACAACTAAAGTTTCATGAATAAAAGGTGTGATATGTCTAAATAGACTGTACGTTTACATTGTTAATAAGTTTATCACATGTTGCATTTTGAAAACGCGAAAATGTCGACACCTACTTGACGATAGAGGATCAAGGATTAATGAAAACTACATATCAGAAGCCCCTCGGCATCCATAAATATTGTGTCAGAGTATGCTTTGATCTTCCACACTGGTTTATTATCTGTAAACAATCCAATCAACCTTGTATCCCGAGAATTCGCCTGTGCATGAAATTTCCAATTTCGATGGTCAGCAATGAAAGGGAATGCAACCAGCGGAGAAATACAGTCATCTCTTTGTTGATAAAAATCAACCGATTTACTTTGCATATCATCGATATTCGTTTGATCAATTCCAACAAAAATAAAACGAAAAGTCTCCAGTTATATGCTACATGAAGATCAGGAATCTTTTACTATCAATGGATAATATTTTTCTCAAAACTCAAGTGAATTTCAAATTGAACTGCAAAATCTAGAAGTACCGCTAACGAATATCGAATAGTCACTCGACATATTCTCTTTGAAATCTTTATTTCATTTTTATAGAGCGATATAAAACATGAAAAATATGAAAGATATAGGAATAAAATACTGAAGAATTGTAACCACTTAAAATGTTAAAATTTAATTATGCTAGTTATTAAAAATATTTAATTTTTACTTGCTTTTTTTTAAATTGAAGAATTTTACTTTTTCTACTAGAGAGTCCACCCCAATTTGATGTCGTTTGAAAAACTAAATTCACTTTATTTCCAGTTTCCGATAAAACCTCATAAAATCAGATCTCAATTCCAATATTATCTGAACCCCTGAATATGAACGAACATTGCCGAAGGTATATGAACCGAATATCGAATAAGTTATCAACCCTGAGTAATTTCTCTACTCTAGTTATCTCACCTCAATATTCAGAACATTATCCCGAAACTTCAATACCAATACAATTGCCCTGTCCCAGCAAGCGGCAATACAGCCCAACGACGGTTCGTAAATTTCATCAGAAAACATTCGACTCCAACGCAAATGCTCGTACGTGTGAGTGAGGCACTAGATGGGCTTTTCCCACACCACCTGCCACAAGTGTCCGCGATAATGCCCAGGGTGCGAGTCTATTTCGATAGCGATACGAGGCGTACAACAGTAGTTGGAACAGTACCATCATGAGACGGAGAGCTTCAACCTAGAGGTTGACAGCTCTCTATACCTATACACATCGAGAAAAGCGTTTTCTATTGGGGGCTAGTGTCCTCACTCAGAAAACGGAAATGAGGTAAGCGAAATCGGATTCTGTTCGCGCACTAGAATTGCAGTAAAAAAACATACACGGAAAGAATTAGATGGTAACAAGTACAGGCCGCAATCTGTCCATAACAAACATTCCGCAGAAATGAAAAATAACATCTTCAGTAGGCAATTGATTTTTTTCCTATGTAGAAGTTGTCGATAAGCTCGAGGGAATTTCAATATTTTCTTCGGAGTTCTAACACGTGAAACTGGTTCTTGTGTCTAATATCTCGAATTAACACCCGAAAAAACTGATTTAAGTTGTACAATTGCAGTCTTAAATTGATAATCTCGGAAGACTCAGTCTTAAATTTGAAAATCGCAATGCAAGTCATTGTTATGTCTGAAAGTCATGACAACGCTTAAAAGTAATTAGAGCTTAGTTTGAAGCGTTTGAGGTTAAGACAGTTTTTTTATTTCCAAATCTAAATTTGAAGCCTTGAAATCTGTAAAGGTAGATTTTTTTTTCGTTGGATGAGGATGCAAGTTTTGACAGTTGTCCTCCATTTTCATAACGTTCAGGGTCCGGCAGCCACTCGAACTCGCCTCAACAACGTATAGGGGTATCCCATATGTACACACGCACCGCTGATGACAAAATGTGCGATCAGGAAAGGAAGCAACAGAGACAAACTGAGATGAGAAACAGAGGAAGGGAGACATCGGGAGAGCTCACACCACCATCACGACTGTTCACGAGGAGCGTTTAGTCCCCGGGTGGTTGCCATAGCAACAGGCATTTCCCCGAAAATTTCTCCTGACTCCCGGCGCGGGTCGAGTCGTAGCCCACACGTACATAAAAAAGCGAGAGAAGGCATAAAAGATGTGGATTCCAGCCCCTCCGGTTTCTCACGTTCGAGTACACCCCACCCTACTCTACTTTCTCGCATAGTTTCCTTCTTCAACAATCGTGATACAAAAAAATTCCCCCGCTTCTCCCTTTTTGCTTTCTTTATGTTTTTCGGGCATCGGATAGTCGTGGCGACTGGGGAGGATTTGCGGGACTCATTCTGCCCGGATGCTTGGTCGATCTTTCGCTCCCTTTTTTTTCAGAATCCAGGATGGACACTGAGATCTTGATGTTCTATTGGCCATGTTTGTTATCTTTCAAGGTTTTCTTTACGGACTGATAAGCAGATTTATTTCTTGATAAATGTTATTTTGTTGGAAGATTGAATTTGATTAGGTGAAAGTTGAAACGAATGGATTATTTATTGATACAGTATTAACCAAAGTTATCTACCGGGATTCTTGATTTCAATTGAATAAAATTCCTTTCAAAAACACGATCGAAATATTTATTGAAACACATATTATATTTCTATTTTAATTTTCATTTTCGAAAAGTTAATTGCTTTTCGACGGTCAATATTGTCTTGATGCAAAATTAAAACTCGAATAGTGAGGTTTGGAAGTGTTGTTTATGATTTCGAGGAAATATGTCTCACGGTGAATTACGCTGACATACGGTTGCAAGCATCATTAATTAAGTTTAGTACTGCACGTGTGACTAGGTTTTCCCGTAATTTATTGTAGCTTCTCCACGATTTTCCTACTCATTACGCGACAAGTAGTGCCACCGTCTCTGAGGTGAGTGCAGCGGAGTGGGTTACACTCAACTTTCGCTTTGCTTGTTCCCATGAAAACGAGCATGATCGCCCTTGTCCCGGAATGAAATATTCAGGGAGAGAACTACTTTCACAACACTAACTTTAAAGAGGATTCGCAAGCCATTCGTCCCTCTGGTACGCACTTGACTGAGTATTTTCATTATTCTTGGGCACACGGACATCCTATTTTTTCTTTTATTTTAATGACTTTGGGGAGAAAAAAAATGATGTCAATTTTCACGGAACGCATGAAGATCATAGCGCTAAGGGATTTCCTCTAATGTTACCGGGGAATTCAGAGACGAAGGGAAGTAACCTCGTTAAATCTACTTTGTTGGAACATTTTACAGCAAATTTCGTAACAATATTTTATAATGCATGTACGGAAAATTTCCATACATTTTTATGCTGACAAATCAATTGATTTCATCAACATTTCGATTTTTATTTACCATAAGTTGTTATGAATAATTCATTCGGAAATGAACTCAATGCAATTGTCAATTTTACAAAGGCACTCGAAAGTTGAGTTTTATCACTTTTGAAATTTTATAACGAGTGGGCGAAAAATAATTGCAATGTTCAAGGGAGATAGGAAAAGTGTAAAATAGTAAGGAATTTTCTCCCATACATCAGGAAAATTGGAGAGATGAGGAGTGAATGCAAATATCTCGTCAGCCCAATTCTAATAAAAAGTAATCAACTTAGATTTCAAATTAATATTCTTGAAATATTTGACAACCATTTCTTATGCAATTCTGCAAAAATATTTTCAATGTTGAGATTATGAAATTGAGAGGAAGAGTGAGGATAAATATTTCCTCAACCACTTGGAATATTTAACGACCGCTTCAGTCAAAATGAGACGAGATATTCCTACTAAAAACTTTGAGAAAATCATGAAAAATCCCTAAAGTGAAAATGTAAATTTACAATGAGCATAATTTTTACATGAATTTTTTAAAAATCAGAACTGTTTCATCTCAAACTGTATTTAAAACGGCAATTTCAAAAAGATGGATTACAAATTCAGCCATCAATATTTGGAATAATCTCCCCATTCCACCGGCACTGGAGGCGATATTACAAGAATGCCTGGCTGTGAAATACAATTTCGAATCGATAAGTTGATGGACGCATCGTTTAAGGATCATTTCACGACTGGCATCACCTCAGGAATATTCTCACCAGCGTTGATGTACCACATCAGACGAGCATCGATTTGACATATTCCGGTAATATTGCTCGCATCACAAGGCAGATAGGTTGCACCAGCGAAAAGTATATCTAAAACCGCGATGGAATATCATCTCCCCTGCGCTTCCTCATATATAAATCTCAAACCTAAACGTATTGATGATGGGCAAATTACTGCGGCGAAAATTAAGATCAGCAAGTCAAATTTGCGCCTATATATTTTTCTTAAACTAATGGGCTAAAATTGAGTAACAGATTGATTTAAAAATTGAATAGCATTCTCTTGCTTCTTACTTATTTCTAATTGGCATACTTATCATCATATCATCAATGTAAAATTTCAGTAATTTCTTGAGTCAAAAAGAATAACTTTCCGTTCCCTTCACATATTCTATAAATGAAAACATGCTTGAAAGGCTGGTTAAATTCACGAAAAGCAAAATTTACGTCTCACGTAGTCAGAGCCATATTTTTAAACGACCAAGCCTGTTCTGAGAATCCTCAGAATTGATACTCCACCAATAAAACATATGATTCAAATAAAATGTTTCCCCTCAGCAATAAATAAGAAATATCGTTCATCCTCCAGTGAATTCTGTCTGATCGAATATGGCTATATACCACTTAGGCTAAGACCAACGTGCGGCTGCCTTCATTTTCTCCAAGTAGCGCTTCATATAATATGAAAGCCTCTACGCGCACCGTGCTACACGTGCACAAGCTGTTCAACGATGATATAATGTATGTAATATGTATTACCCAGTACATACAGTCTTTTACCAGGCCCCCCTCGTAAATTCTGGCGCGTGCTAACGATTTTTCGACGTTACCGCGCACCGCCGCGATACGAATGGCGGTGGAAAGTGCAGTTGAGGTATATTCCCCAAAGCTGGAGTTTACAACCAGCTGCCTTGAGTGCTCGGAAAATCTGTCGAAAAGAATGGTAATGAGGATGATTACTTCAATTCCATCCTAATTTGCGTGCTAAATAAAGAATTATTCATTAATATAATGAGTAACGCTCGCATTTTTCATATTGAAGAAATAGAGATTATTATAAGCTGCCGTTTTAAGACTATTCTTGAATTCGTCATACTCAATGAAAAATGTTTATAGATTGTCAAATTCCTGTCTCACTTTCACTTTAACATGTTTAAAATGATAAAATATTGCCATTCATAATATCTATTTTCAGATAAATTAATCATTTCAATTGCATAAATATCTTTATGCAAATAGATCTTTTATTCCCATTCGAATTTGTTTTCATTTGCATTTACCTTCGCTCAAAATAATCGGTTCTTTTCATAGAAAATCAAGCTGTCGAACGATGATATAATGTATGTAATATGTATTACCCAGTACATACAGCCTTTTACCAGGTCCCCCCTCGGTATTTTTTTGGGTAATAAAAATTATTACTCTACCCCCATCGTCAGCTTTCCACAATAAATCAATCTCGAAGTATAGAAGTAATGTTTTATCCCGTCATTATATATGAATTTGTAAATTCACTTCATAAAATAATCAGATCTTTAGTTTTCGTTTATCCAATATTTTTTTTTATAGTGCAATTTAACCGAATGGAAGTTTTTATATATAACCGGATTAATGATACAGTTATTGGATAACATCTGTGAAAAATTAAAATGCAATTTAATTATTCAATAAAAATTGCACAAAATCAAAAGAAGAAAATTCGCTGAATTAGAGGGTATGATTAATTGACGCAGAATCTATTTGAAATTTTTACAAAATATCTACAGTCAAGGGTCAATTATAAGATATAGAATTTTTGCTCTGAGTTCCTCTTCAAACTCTTCGATATGTCATCAGTGTTCCAATTGAGTACACTTCATTCAAATGAAATTGTTGTGCTTATTGAAATTCATTTTTATTTTATGAGTTACATTCACTAGCACGTTTGTCTATAGAAAATGAATAAATGTTTCCCGGCGAGTAGAATTGTTCCACCTCTATATTTACTACTTCCGCTAAACAGACAATTCGTCATCAAAATTAAATGACTCTATGACATTCACGTTTCCTTCATTTCAATATTTTCACGTTAAAACCGAAAAAATGTCAAGTTATGTTTTTGATATGTTATACCTAAATTTGTAGATTTACTTCGCTGACTAATAGGAATTTTCAATTTCTGTTCATCCAAAATTTCTCATAGTGAAAGTGCCTGACACACACACAGACCCACACTCATACATACACACATACTGCAAATCTCCCCCAGTTTTTCCCACGGTAGAGTGCCACGACAAATGTGTTTGCTCGAGTAAAGTGTGATTTACGACAACTAATTTCCAGGAAGATAATTGGCTGATTTACACATATTATATCAAAAATTAAAGATACGAGTTTGGCGCTTGGTTAAATTTGATGAAAACAAGATAACCGAGTTGTGGATTATTCTGAAGGGAAATCATTAATGGAGCCTATTAAGCTCAGTGGAACGAGCATTTTTCTCATAAAATCTTCTGACTCAGAATAATTCAAACCTGCTTCGGGAATGTTTTGCGGTGCATAAAACCAACCGAATGAGGTATTTATTCAGTCCGATTCCTGTGATAAAAAACAGGTGCAGATATAGACGTGCTGAGGAACATATAAAAGTGCAAATGAACGGCGAAAACAGAAAAAAAAAACGAGAAAAAACGATGGGTCGAGGTGAGGAAAGCAAGGATAAAAGGAAGAGTCGAAGAGAGGTCTGTACCCAGTACTTCAGTTCTTTGTTTTTTTATCCGTTTCCTCGTAACTCGGACCAAAATGCTGTAGAATCTAGGGCCTTAACATTTCACTGCGAGTCCGAAAACGTACAGAGTAAATAAAACATTTGCCTCTATATACATACGCCTTTCATTCCACTTTTTATATTCACCTACATTTCTAACGTAATTCACTGCATATCTTCGGACTAAGGGTTCAGCAAAAATGGTACTGAAGCTTTGAGTTATTTGCTGGTTTAAATTGTGGAAAGCTGGAATCCATCTTTTTTTTGCCTACAACAAACGCTTGTGCATATACTCGTGCAGATTATTCTCAGTTCTCATGGAATTATTTTACATTTTTGGAGGACAATTTGTGCAGAATGGTATTACACTGAGAAACAAATTTATTTCTGTCAAGTAAATTTTCTTAGGAGTAAAAAAGTTGAATAATTAAGAGGAGAAAATCATGGATTCTATTGTCAAGAATTAAATAAGTTTGGTCACATGGAAATTGTGCCATATCCACTTTTTAAATTGACTCTTGCAATAATAATTAATATTGAAAATTATGAGGAATTATTTGACATTAAAAAATCATTAATTTGAGAAATATAAAAAATCTCTGAAGACTATTATCTCTTGAAATTGGTAACATGATCATTTTACTGTAGACCGCACCTCTAAGTCTTAGATCCCCACTGGAATCCTTTGAAGATGATTAAACTGAAGAATTTCATAAAACGCAGGATTTTCTCCTCTTAATAATCGCAATTTTCTACTCGTAAGAAAATTTACTTGACTGAAATCAATTTTTAGTAAATATTCAGTAGATTCACACCAGAAAGTATACCCTGACTTCGGCTGGGATCGACTCCCACCGGATTCATGTTCGAACTCGTGTTTACGTAGGTTAATCCCCACAAATAAACATCTGAAATGTGGGGCCGAATACTTGCGGTGACCAGTGTCGTGAGTGAGTGCCATTTCGTTACATCGTGAGTGAATACCAGTTAAGTGGAATGAGTGTCTCGCGGATCTCCTTGATATTTGTAAGGACTCTGGGAGTGCGGTGCAGCAGTATTATGGATATCTAGGTGAGTTTTTAATTAAACTTAATACAGATTTTCGTGACCGACGGCAGTGGCCGTGTGGTTAGAGTGCTAGACTGGTATGCCAATGATCCGGGTTCGCTTCCCGTCACCGACGGTCAAAATTTGTAAAAATTTGTAGCACTCTGATCTCACGACGCACTGCCGAGCGGGAGTCTCCTAAAAAGGGACGACTGTACCTGGCCAAGGTTTTCCCCTCAGGATGAGGTTTTTCCTTGGCCCTTGGCGAATGCGGTACTTTCGTGAATTTTCGACGACCAAAATCATCACCCACCACAGTGAATGATTTCACCATCCACCCATCAGTATAGCCAACTATTTCAGGATTGCCAATCTTCAATTGAAGAATTTTTCAAATTTTTCTACTGACAGAGCTGTCAGAGGAGTGGGTGGTCGGTGGAGGGGTCTGGGAGTCGTTTATCTCGTACACCTCATGTTGTCCATTGTCTGTATCTGTATCTGTCGTTGCCCCTAGATAGCGCAAAGAGCGGTGAGGTAAGATATTTAAGTGTCCATTTAAATCTCCGCGCACGAGTACACACGAGAATGTAAACATCAACACATTCGAGCAGTTTCGAAGGGAAATAACTACCTGGGATCGGGGACCCGAAGCTAGTGTGACTCCAATGAATAGTTACCATTTATTTTTCTCAGTGTAGAAGTTTTTTCAATTTAAGTTTCACCTGGAAATCAAGAATTACTTGAACATCTTGTAAGATTGAGGGGGGGGGGTGTATAATCGACGATTTCTTCGGATTAAATGATGGAATGTAAGTGAATCAGATAAAATCTTCAAGCTCACAAAAATATCGTTGAAATCGCGCAAAATGTGAGACAATTCTACTGCGATTATCATGTCATTGGTAATCAGACAAAACTCGTTCTGGCCCCCTCTACCGTCATTTTTATCGATTTTAGAAATAGCTAGAATTGGGTAGAGAAAAATCAAGAGAAACACGTCTGCAAACGATAACTAAAACTCTTCACGAGTTCAATAAAACGAATGAATGAAACCTCGAGAGAATGAGGAAAATAACGCGCACGAGTGAGAATTTTTCACTCCGAGTGTATGCAGTTGCCTCTCGCCCCTTGGCATTCCCACCTTGTCAATACAAATTTGCACTGTAAGACCAGACCAAGAGAATCGTTCCTGCGTGAGTTCTGGCTTGGATCGATAAAAGAGGTAGAGCGCACGGTAGAAGAGGGTGGAAAAAAAAACCCATGGGGAGAAAAGGTAAATGAGAGAACCCCCGAGAAATATGACAAGTGTTTAGAACCCCCCCCCCCCCCCCCATTCTCCGATCCGCCGGGGCGCACCGCCAACATCCCTTATTCATGCCCCAGGTACTTCCAAAAACAAAAGGCAGTGACGGGGAGAAAAATGTAATTAATATCTGTACTCACTGATCGATTATGTGTTCATGCCTACCCGATAATTCTGTAGTAAAAAAAAATTATGAAAACCACTCCACATGAAACACAGGGGGCTTCAATTCTAGTATATAGATGTTGGATGAAGCCGATAGTTATAAAATAAACCCGACGAAACAAAAAATGAGGGGGACATAGAGATTCAGAGAAAAAAAACATCCTCATGCCTGCTTGCAATTCAGGAGGAGCGGAGAGAATTTTCATGTTGGTATCATGGGTATCGGTGGTGTGTGATTGGTGTTACCGGGTGGTGTGCGATGAACCGAGCCACTGCATGTATATTGCTCGTGTATAGATGCCCATGGGATCAGTCGTAAAAACATGCTGAAAATGTCACATTGAAAACACGAGTGCAGTATTTTCCTTATGCAGAGACATTTTTTCTATTTGACTCTAATGCTCAATGCATTACCACTGCAAGGATTCTTTTTCTTTTTTTTTCGTTTTGTAAATAGAATTAAATTACAGTACAACTGAAAAAAAAAGAAAAGTCTCTCCTTTTTAGCAAGTTTTTCTTTTTGAAAAAATCCATATACAGTTCGTAAACTACTCCTGAAGCTTCATGTTACAAATGATGAAACCGCATCGCTAATGAATGACGGAAATTAAAAATTTCTATTTAATCATTTCACCAAATTCAATATAAATGAACAAAACTTCGGTAAGTGTATTCTTGAATTTTTAATCAACTCAAAATTCTGTACATTATGCAATTAAATTGTTCAAGTAAGTTTGAGAATTCTCATTCTCCTCATATACGTAAAAATGGAACCAGTATTTGCCAAATCTCTCTCCGCCCTTCCTCAAAATAAGGCGGAATCATTTAATGAAGTCCATTAGCACTTGGAAATCGAGAGCATTGCCGTAAAGACTCTTATCCCCAAACCGTGAATCCAAATGAACAAGAGTGTCGCCAAACGACGAGAAGTCAGATGTATCACCAATAGATCCTAGGAAATGACATAGACGTAATTACAGCGGGCGAATTGCAAGAGAATAATTGACCCCCTCAGGAGATAAGATATTTCTCAGCTGCTCAACTCCCTACCATCTGCAACTAAGCCAGAAATAGCAAGATGTTATAACCAGTGTACAAAAAGAAAACCCGAGAAGAGTGAAAACGACGCAACTAAGAGCTTACAAAATTCTCGTCTAATTACTTTTTCCTCCTGCCACTCACCCAAGGGAGTGGAAAAAGCCCGTACTTGCTAACTTCCCACAGCCAATCGACTTATTCAATTTATTAATGGACATCACTTGAGAGTTTCATGCCATTGAATTCCAGTTCATTTGATTGACGGAATTCACGAAGAAAGAGGGTGGCTGTCAGTATTAATCAAATGGGTGGAAAAAAGCTGAAAAAAAAATAAGAGCTTGGGCGTGGGACGGATCTGATACACCCACGCCATTGATGGTCGAGCAATGGGCATCTTGGGGTTGTGTTTCTCGTGAAAATATTCTTGTCGTGCTCAACACCCACGTACCACCACGTAATGTTGCCCCGTGGCTCGTGGCTGATACCTGTTAACCTTACGCATGGGCGGTCGAAGTAGGTCGACCATACGGTCATCGGTGTGTCGTCCTCGAGCTTTTATTCCCCCCATTCTAACGTCCTTGGCTCGACAATGCTCAGCCAATATGTCTATACATGGTACAAGTGAGGAGGGACGAGAGAACGCCAGTGACTAGATATTTTTTAGACGGTATCGATGTAGTAATAGCCCGAAGGTCACTCACGACGACTTTTATTCATTTAATTTTCAATTGAACAAATATCAAAGACCTGGGGAAAGTGAACGAAGCAGAGTGCATCGTTAATGGACTTTAAATAGGCAAAATTGGAGTTGGTCCACGGATGAATCGAAAGTTTAAGCCCTTGCGGGGGAAACAGCAGTGCATGAGACATTGTGTGACGCTTGAATGTCGACAATCGAACAATTGAGCCTAAAAGAGGGGGAAAGAATTTTCTTAGGTAAAGAAAATAGAATAGCATTGACAGCGGCACGATATGTTGACGGATATAATTGAAGTGGGCGAAGATAGAAGCGAAATTACGGCCGTAACACCAATATTTCTAAATCGAAGATTAAAAATCATCAATTCAGTCTTTTATTTCCATGCAGAAAGGGATTTTCGGGATCGTCCAAATTTTGTAAATTAAATGATAAATTAATTCTGGATTTTCCATGGTCTATTCAAGAAGTAATTTATCAATTTTTGTTGGATTTTTATGAAAATTAGATTTTACAGTAAACTCTATTGATTCTCAGATTTAAGTAACTTATCAGTTGAATAAAATATTCAAATATTTCATACGAAAAAAAATCAATGGGTTATTGTGCTACATTGGACTGTTTACAATGGCTCAATTGAGCCTTAACGAGGTGAAAAAAATTATTTTAGTTCAGAGAGACGTGAAATACTTGTCGGATCAAAATACAATAGGGTTGACGGGTTGTTTATCCAACCCTTAGAGACATACTCGTCTTTCCTTTGTGTACTTGGCGTAGTTGTGGGGGTGTAAAATCAATGTCTCGTGGGTTAGGCGAGAGGGTACGCCGGAGTAGAAGTGAGAAAGTGAGCTGTTCTTGGTGCTATAGTGCAATATATAACGTGGGGAATTGTGTGATGGTTGGTTAGAGGGTGAGAGGGAGTGGATCAGGGGATGCGCATGAGAAATGAGACAGCGTCAGCCGGGGCTGGAGGAGCAAAGGAGAAAGAGACATACGAGTGAAGGGGTGCGTTGATGAGTCGGGTTGTGTACTGAGGTCGAAGAGGGGTTTTGTATTATAAGGGGCCGACTGCAAGCAAGTACTCGAGCTATATGATTAAAAGAGAGGGGTTTCGGGCTCAACACAATGCACCACATTCCATCGTGTAACACCTTCCTACTCTACACAAAACCAAGAGCAAAGTGACGAAAATTAATGGCTAATAAGGCCTACGTAACGCGTCATCTCCTTGGTAATGTGGCATTAAGGGAGTGTTTATCTGCCCACCGAGTTACTTGGAATTAACCCGATTAGGGGGAAATATATTTAACGGTGAATCAGGCCCGGTGGATACCAGCTGTTGTTGAGTCATATGGTAATTTGAGGCTGTACGGGTATGGCTCAATGGAGAAGTACAATTTGGGTTAATCAGGGCGGATCGGCATATCAGGATCATTGTATGGGTTAAACTGGTACAGTGACCATGGGTGGACTGTGTGAACATCGAGGATGATTATCGTTACGCTGGGAGCGTTATTCCACGGGTACCCTACACACCGGCTCGAGGTTGACTTCATTTACGACGCTATCCAACCTGTGTCACCATTCACAGATAATAGTATTATTGGCGATTATTCAACGGATAGTGGACAGGTACAATCATAATTCTTTGGGTTGCTTGCTGTAATTTTGGGAATTTCTTTGGTAACGATGGGTAAATGCATTCTTGACAGCAGATCATCTCCTTGGTGATGTTGCATTAAGGTATAGTTATCTACACACTGAATTATTTTCATATAACCTGATTAATGGAAACTAGATGTAACTGATGGATAGACTCCAGTGGATACCAGCTGTTGTTGAGTTATATGGTAATTTGGGACTGTACGGTAATGGCTCAATAGAGCCGTATCATTTGGGATAATCAGGGCGGATCCACATAATGGAATCTTTGTGCAGGATTCGCCGGAACAATGGTCATGGGCTGACTGTGTGAACATCGTGGATGATTATCGCTGTGCCAGGAGCGTTATTTCTATTGGGCACCGAACAAACTGACTCGAGGTTAACTTCTCTTATGAGGACACGCAGCCTGTATGATCGATTAGGAATGATTACAGCGGCCTTGAGGCTGCCATCGAATCACCAATGTCACCATCCGCAGACAATAGTATTATCGCCAACTGTTTAACTGCTGGATGGTGGACAAGTGGTACAATAACGATTAGCTCAAGAACTCGTCGCAGTTTATGAAGTTGACTTAACTCCAAAGGACCATGCCACTCGCTTTATTGCCTGTAACGGTAGCATGGCTGTGTTGTGGCAT
The DNA here is from genome assembly GCA_030522865.1 of Psyttalia lounsburyi. NCBI lineage: Eukaryota > Metazoa > Arthropoda > Insecta > Hymenoptera > Braconidae > Psyttalia > Psyttalia lounsburyi. The sequence goes on from JAPYZN010000292.1 coordinate 41,581, forward strand.
TCATTGGGTACCTTGTCGGAATATACCGATGGATATATGACAGACTTGATAGAGAATTCATTACACTACACAGCATGAGCTGACCTGGCTATTGAACCTCCACTAGGGAGCTTGACGTTGCACGCAGATAACTCTGAAAACACTATCAGACGTGTACTATAACCAATGAAAATCGATCACCATGACCTTCAAGCAATATTTCGGCACGTTACAGTAACCACTAGTAAATTTTCATTGAAACTTCTGCAGCGACGTTTTCCGAGAGACTTCACTTTGTATTAGCTAGGACAAGATCCTACACTGAATTTATATATACAGGGTGTCCCAGAATGACTAGTAGACCTTAAAGTGAGCGCATATCGAATGAATTCTCAATGGAAATGGCTAATAAAGTTTTTCGATTCAGAGCTTCAATTCCGAGTTATCAACTATTGAAGTTGAACGAATCAGAATGCAAGGATAGAGAGAAATGAAAAAGAAGAGAGGGGCAAAAAAGAGGAGAGTAAAGAACAAGAAGAAAGGAACAAGAGGATCGTAGGAAAGAAAAAAGGAGAGAGAAAAGAGAGACGTGACGTCAGAGAAAGCAGAATGGGAGTAAGAAGACAAAGAGGAGAGAGGGAAGAGATGGGAAAGAGGTGCAAGAAAGGAAAAAGAAGAGGGCGGTGAGAGAGGGGCACGAGAGGAGAAAAGAAAGAGGGGAAAGAGTGGAAACGTTTACCCCTGCCTTCTCTTTCTTTCCTCTCTCCTCTCTCCTCTCTTTTATTTTCGTGTCTCCCTATCTCCGCTCCCTGATTCGGTGAATTTCAATCGTTGATAACTCGGAATTGAAGTTCCGAATCGACATGCTTCATGAGTCTTTTCGATTCCGAATTAATTCCCTATGCGCCATTCCAAGGACTACTAGTCATTCTGGGGCACCCGGTATATTACATTCAGTTTGTTAACTTCATAAATACAAAAGACCCCTGAAGACACTTTTGTGGAGATACGGAAGCTCCGATGTGTACAACAATATTCACTCGATAAATTTTAGCTGGCATCGTCTATCATCTATTTTGAATATTCCCCGGTAACTTTTATACTGTGAATGTTGTTCAACAATTGCAAAAATGTATGTCATGTGTTTCATCCTGTTCACCTCAGATATTCATGCAAAACATTCCCTGTGGAATGTATGTGATAACGGAAAAGGAGAAGTACAATGTCAATTTTTCTCGGATTCCCTATAAATTACATGGCATTTGTGTACTAAGAGATATTTTTTCGCCTACCAGTGAGTGAGCGGACGAAAAAAACCTACCACACGTCACGGTACATTGTGACAACAAATAAATATCCAGTTACATCCAGGATAATTACATCATGGGGTATATCCCACGATATCAAGCATTCGCCATAATCAATCAAAAAGAGGTATTGAAAGATTTTTTTTCAATTGTGGAATTAGTAAAACACAGTACCTGCTCTACATGCAAAGGTCTAATGGAGTTAAACGCTAACAACAACAATCTTTTCACCTGTTTCGAACTTAGCAAGGACGGGGAGTATCAGTCAGCGAATCGAGTAATAACAAGATCGATGCTTAAGATCAGTGTTTAAAAATTCAATTTTTGGAAAGTTGAAGAATTCCCATTTTAAGCTACTTCAGATTACTCTGGTGTGGAACATAATTGCAACCTACTCAAAGCCCTCATCAAAATCAATCAGGATAATGAGTAATCTCTAAATTTCGATCGACAGAAATTTGTCTTCAATTTTTATCCCCCCATCTCTACACGGAGAGAAAAATTCAATAAAAATTACGTGTCAGTTCCGTAATCTGCGAGTCAAAACAATATTCCGTAAAAATTACGGAACAGTGCCGTACTTT
>JAPYZN010000293.1:0-36425 GCA_030522865.1 Psyttalia lounsburyi
AAAATTCAAAAGAAAGTTTCTCTGAAAAGTACTGAGGAGACGGATGAGAAACCAATTGAGAAACAATTGTCAGAACTGACGGTGCAACCTACACCTCAAAAACAAAGTACTTCATTGACGATAATTTCCGAAAAAGTTCCCGAGGATATAGATGAAAAAGATACTCCCATAACTGAAACTCCATTGGGAGTTCAAAAGGTTGTTGAACACATCGATACGAGTGAAATATCTTCATCTCCATGGCGTCGAAAACCTGTCAGCAAGAAAATATCTCTTGAAACTACTCGAGAGACTGACAAGAAACCAGTTGAGAAAGAACTGTCAGAACTGACTGTGCAACCTAAGCCTCAAATGAAAAGTATCTCACAGACGATAATTTCCGAAAAAGTCACCGAAGAAATAGATCAGCGAGAAAATTCAAAAGAAAATTTCTCTTGAAACTACTGAGACGACGGATAAGAAATCAATTGAGAAAGAAGTGTCGGAACTGACTGTGCAACCTAAGCCTCAAATGAAAAGTACTTCACAGACGATAATTTCCGAAAAAGTCACCGAAGAAATAGACAAAAAAGATACTCCGATAATTGAAACTCCATTGGAAGTCCAAGAGGTTCTTGAACCAATTGATACGAGTGAAACATCTTCGTCTCCATGGCGTCGAAAACCTGTCAGCAAGAAAATTCAAAAGAAAGTTTCTCTTGAAACTACTGAGGCGACGGATAAGAAACTAATTGAGAAAGAAGTCTCAGAACTGACTGTACAACTTAAGCCTCAAAAACAAAGTACTTCAGGGATCATAATTTCCGAAAAAGTTCTCGAGGATATCGATAAAAAAGATACTCCGATAACTGAAACTCCATTGGAAGTCGAAGAGGTTCTTGAACCAATTGATACGAGTGAAACATCTTCATCCCCATGGCGTCGAAAACCTGTTAGCAAGAAAATTCAAAAGAAAATTTCTCTTGAAACGACTGAGGCGATGGATAAGAAACTAATTGAGAAAGAAGTCTCAGAACTGACTGTGCAATCTAAGCCTAAAAAACAAAGTACTTCAAGAACCATAATTTCCGAAAAAATTCTCGAGGATATAGATAAAAAAGATACTCTGATAACTGAAACTCCATTGGAAGTCGAAGAGGTTCTTGAACCAATTGATACGAGTGAAACATCTTCATCCCCATGGCGTCAAAAACCTGTCAGCAAGAAAATTCAAAAGAAAGTTTCTCTTGGAACTACTGAGGTGACGGATAAGATACCAATTGAGAAAGAAATGTCAGAACTGACTGTGCAACCTAAGCCTCAAATGAAAAGTACTTCCCAGTCGATAATTTCCGAAAAAGTCACCGAAGAAATAGATAAAAAAGATACTCGGATAATTGAAACTCCATTGGAAATCCAAGAGGTTCTTGAACCAATTGATACGAGTGAAACATCTTCATCCGCATGGCGTCGAAAACCTGTCAGTAAGAAAATTCAAAAGAAAATTTCTCTTGAAACTACTGAGGCGACGGATAACAAACCAATTGAGAAAGAAGTCTCAGAACTGACTGTGCAGCCTAAGCCTCAAAAACAAAGTACTTCAATGACAATAATTCCCGAAAAAGTTCTCGAGGATATAGATAAAAAAGATAGTCCGGTAACTGAAACTCCATTGGAAGTCGAAGAGGTTCTTGAACCAAATGATACGAGTGAAACATCTTCATCCCCATGGCGTCGAAAACCTATCAGCAAGAAAATTCAAAAGAAAGTTTCTCTGGAAACTACTGAGGAAACGGATAAGAAACCAAGTGAAAAAGACGTCTCAGAACTGACTGTGCAACCTAAGCCTCAAAAACAAAGTACTTCAATGACAATAATTTCCGAAAAAGTTCTCGAGGATGTAGATAAAAAAGATTCTCCGGTAACTGAAACTCCATTGGAAGTCCAAGAGGTTCTTGAACCAATTGACACGAGTGAAACATCTTCATCCCCATGGCGTCGAAAACCTGTTAGCAAGAAAATTCAAAAGAAAGTTTCCCTTGAAACTACTGAGGAGACGGATAAGAAATCGATTGAGAAAGAAGTCTCAGAACGAACTGTGCAACCTAAGTCTCAAAAACAAGGTACTTCAATGACGATAATTTCCGAAAAAGTTCTCGAGGATATAGATAAAAAAGATACTCCGATAACGGAAAGTCCATTGGAAGTCCAAGAGGTTCCTGAACCAATTGATACGAGTGAAACATCTTCATCCCCATGGCGTCGAAAATCTGTCAGTAAGAAAATTCAAAAGAAAATTTCTCTTGAAACTACAGAGGCGATGGATAAGAAATCAATTGAGAAAGAGGTCTCAGAACTGACTGTGCAACCTAAGCCTCAAAAACAAAGTACTTCAATGACCGTAATTTCCGAAAAAGTTCTCGAGGATATAGAGAAAAAAGATACTCCGATAACTGAAACTCCATTGCAAGTCCAAGAGGTTCTTGAACCAATTGATACGAATGAAACATCTTCATCCCCATGGCGTCGAAAACCTGTCACCAAGAAAATTCAAAAGAAAGTTTCCCTTGAAACTACTGAAGAGACGGATAAGAAACTGATTGAGAAAGAAGTCTCAGAACTAACTGTGCAACCTAAGCCTCAAAAACAAAGTACTTCAACGACGATAATTTCCGAAAAAGTTCTGGATATACATAAAAAAGATACGCCGATAACTGAAACTCCATTGGAAGTCCAAGAGGTTCTTGAACCAATTGATACTAGTAAAATATCGTCATCCCCATGGCATCGAAAACCTGTCAACAAGAAAATTCAAAAGAAAGTTTCCCTTGAAACAACTGAGGAAGCGGGTAAGAAACCATTTGTGAAAGAAGTCTCAGAATTGACTGTGAAACCTAAGCCTCAAAAACAAAATACTTCAATGACGATAATTTCTGAAACAGTTCTTGAGGATATAGATAACAACGAAACTCCGATAATTGAAACTCCGTTGGAAGTCGAAGATAATCTTGAACCAACCGATACGAGTGAAATATCTTCATCTCCATGGCGTCGAAAACGTGTAAGCAAGAAAGTCCAAAAGAAAGTCGTGGTGGAGACTTTGAAAGAAAAGGAGGAGACAGAAACGAAACAGGAAAGGTCAGAAGTGCATAAGCCTCGCAAATCTCATTTGGACGATACTTTAATGATGATAAGTTCCGAAAAGTCACTCCCAGACATAGAAAAAGAAGATATTGAGCTAATTGAAACTGAGTCGCGGAAATTCCTACTCCCCAAACCGATTGAATATGTCGAAAATATTCCAATCGAGACACTTAGCGTTTCTCGGTTAGAATCTACTAGTAAACTTGTATCACAATTTCCAATACCAGAGAGTATAACTGATATAACTGAAACCATTTCTCATGAGATGCTACACCCGGAAATTGAGGAACTCACTGAGACAACGGTTGAAACTGATTCAATACAATCAACGGTAAAGCGAAAGAAATCTAAGAAGGCAGTTAATTTTAAAGGGGAGGTTGAAATAGTTCCTATTGAGCAATACGAGATATCTGATGAAGTTGAGATCCCTGATGAACATATAATTGTGAAAGAAACGACTGATGAAATGACTATAGAAGAGATTACGGAAGATGTTTCGAAACTCATTCAGGATGAAATTTCTGCCGGTGTAATTGTACCCAAAGAATCCAAAATAGTAATATCGGAAATAGGCGAAGATACGCCCAATATATTGGAGGATAAAAAGAAATTTGACGTTGTACCCCATGTCACTGACGTTCGAGACATGGATTCGTTTACAATCATTCAGGAGAACGATCAAACTGTGAAACATAAACGGCGACGAATGCCGATGATTGATAAAGATAAGAAAGTGGCTCCCAGATTCATTCAGAAGTTGCAACCAGTTATTGTGGAGTCTAAAAAACCTGCCAAGTTTTTCTGTACAGTAGTTGGTCATCCTATTCCTGAAATAACATGGTATAAAAATGAACAAGAGTTGCACGCATCAGAGAAATATGAAATGACAATTGCAGAAACAACTGCTACACTATTAATAACTAGACCTACGGAAGAGGATGTTGGAATGTATACGTGCAGAGCTTCGAATCCTGCTGGTATTGCAACATCCACAGTAAACCTGGTTATCCTTGGTAAGTGTTGAACAGTATTATGAAATATTTCTAGAATTTTATATATGAAATGTCTTATCAACGTTATACTGCATAAGTAATTGTTAATTTCGCCTTCTTTTCAATTTTTTCAAGAAAAAGAAGAAGAAGGAGTACCTCCACAATTCACTGTACCAATAAAACCATCTGTTATCAAAGAAGATGATGTAGCGACATTTGAATGTACGGTTGTTGGTAAACCGGTACCAGACGTTCGATGGTATTGTGGTGATGATGAAATGAAACCGACAGAAGAGACCGAAATTATGTTTAATCCTGAAACTGGCCAGGCAAAACTGGTCCTATTAAAACCCGTATCAGAGAAAGATGAAATTTATCGGGTCCGTGCAATAAATAAATTTGGAAAAGCAGAGTGTCGTGCGAATTTGCTTATTAGAAATGTAGCCGTTACATCTCAACCTGAAATATTATATGCACCAAAGATTACAAAACCACTTCCCGCTCGCATAGCCGAGGAAGGTCAATCGTTAACATTAGTTGCGGAATTTGAGGGTAAACCGACTCCGCAAGTCAAGTGGTATAAAAACGGGATGGAAATAAAACCATCTCGTAAAGAAACTATAACAATACATGAGAATGAAACAAAACTCTCTATTTCTGATATTGTGAAGAAGGATTCCGGCAAATATGAAGTTAGAGTTCAAAATTCACTTGGCGAAGCGAAGAGTAGCGGATCCGTGACTATCAAAGAGTTAGAACAAGTTCCAATTGATTCCAATGATAAGCCTCAAGCGCCCAGTTTTAGAACACTGTTCCAACCGCAAAATGCGAAAATTGATGAGGTAGTCATTATTGAAGCCACTGTTGATTCATATCCTTTGGCGTCATTCCAATGGTTCCATGAAAACAAAATCTTGGAAGGCACTCCTCTCGTGAGGATCACTACAAAAGAAAATCAGTCAATTCTCTTGATTAAAAAGATGACTCCTCAACACGCTGGTGCATATACTTGCAGAGCTGAAAATGTCGCTGGTTCTGTCACATGTACTACAAATGTGAATTTAGTGGAAATGCCGTGGGACGAGCCATTAGAAATGACGTCACCAACATTTGTGAAACGACTATCACCGATTCGTGTCATGGATGGCGAGGGCGTTGATTTTTCATGTATTCTGAAAGGGACGCCGACACCTAAAGTCCAATGGTTCCACAACGGAAAACCTATTGAAGAGGCTAAAAGCATCAGTATTTCTCAGGATACCCAAGGTGTTTGTAGTCTTACTATTGCCGAAGTGTTTCCGGAAGATGCTGGAGAATATACTTGTCAAGCTATCAACCCTATTGGCGAAACCTTATCAACTACAACACTCAATGTTGATGGTGAGAATTCTCATAAGATTTTATATATTTGATCGCTTGAGATGCATATAAATTCACATTGACTTCAGCGATATATTGCCATTGAATAAATATGAATTATATGAATTTTTACAACAGTTTGGAATTGGGTAGGACAGTGGGATTAATGGATTGAAAGTTTTTTGGATAGGTGGAGATTCCTTCTTAATATTACAATTATTATGAAGGATGGAATGCCCACCAATTTCATAGCAGAATTGATTACATCCTCTTAATAAGATTACTACTATTACATGAACAAAGAAAAAAAATTTATTTATGTTTGCAGCGTATGAATATGTACCAGACTCTGAGATTGCATCATCGGCAAACGTAACTTCTCTCATCGGGGGACAGAGTGGCTCCGAAGAAGATCTCCTGTCGCCAAAGGTATAAAATGACGTTGCCGTAAATAAAAAGCATTAATGGGGTAAAAGTGGCACTAGAAATGATATACAAAACATTATCTATATTTTTTGGAAATGAATAACAGGATCTGGAGGATCACTGCTATGAAAACTAATTTTCATTCATTGACAATATTTGCGTTATTTTTTTCAAAGAAATAATTATAATTCATGATATTTAGACATTTTTTTTGTATTCAAGGAAATCACCTTATTGGATATTGATGTTGATGAATCTCTACCAGAAATTACTAGAGAGCTTCCCAAAATGATATGCTCCAAAGATGGCGAATTGATTAGGTAAATTGTTGACGTTATTTAATGTCTCTTAGTTCAATCACTTCTATAATTGATTTTATATTATACAGATTGGAAGTCAAAGTAACAGGTAAGCCGAAACCCGCGGGCAAGTGGTATAAAGAGGGTATTCAAATACTACCTTCTGACGAGTTCGAAATTGAAGAATTTGAGGATGGTAGCTCAATACTGACCATCAATGAAACATATCCAGATGATACTGGTGAAATCGTGTACGAGGCACATAATTCGATGGGTGTGTGTACCACATCAACCTACTTGTCGGTCGGAGGTAATATAATTAATATAAAAAATTATGAACAAAATGAGCGAATAAATAGTATATTTTTAATACTGATTATTTTTGCTTCATTATCGAGGTGATTTCAGATGCGGCATTTGAACATTCAAGTCCTATCCTGAAATTCCGAAATCCTATAACATAACCAACATATACACTGAAAACATGCATCCCATATGCTATCGATGCAGTTGAATATTTCTGATTTATATGAATGATTATCTCCAGGTATTCTTGGAACCAAGGAATATAGAAAGCCAGAGTGGGTGACACAAATGGAAGAGATGCAAGAAGCTTTGCGAGGTAAACAGCATATTTTCTGATATCTATAAAATAACTCATAAATATATTCGAATGTGCCGTCTGTGATTCCGCTTGCGTTCACGAACGGTACAACTATGTTCGTATTTTTTACTGAAAAAATGACCAATAGGAGTATACGTTTCTACTGGGCAAATAAATTTATTTTTCCAATTATTTTCAGCTACACAACAAATTCCTCGATTTATACAGGAACTTGTAGACATTTATGCAGAAGATGGTGAACAGGTCATATTTGAAACATCTTATTCTGGCAATCCTGCACCAGATGTTGTCTGGTACAAAAATGATAAACTTTTAATGAATACGGAAAATGTAAAAGTGAAGCTACTTGATGATGAGAAGAAAACGACGTTGACAATCTTTCATGCAACATCAGAGGATAATGCTACTTACGTTTGCAAGGCAACCAGTGATATCGGCTTAGCTGTAACCAAAGCCAAGTTACAAATATCTGGTATATTTTTCATTTTAATTACGGCGAACTGTATCGTCATTTCATGTAACGAAAAAACTTTATTGTTCTTTTCTATTTCCAGGTCCTAAGTATGATAAGAAAGAGGAATCACAAATGGAAGTTTCGCTAACGCATGATAAGAAAAAGAAAAAAACATTGGAAGCTAAGAAGGTTAAAGATACTAAGGAAAAGATAAATGTCATAAAAGAAAAAGTAGAAAGAAAGAAAAAAGAATTGGTGAAACATGAAGAGTAAGTTGAAAATTCCATCGATTCCAAAATACGTTTTGCAAAATGTTCCATAATTTAATTATTGTTATAGGAAACGATTAGTAGGGAAACAAATACCATCGTATGAATCAACTGATCTGATAACAGAATCGACTGACGAAGAATCTTCTGCCGAACGTTTGATTCCAATTCATGAGCCTGTAATAACAGAAGCAACGGCTTCTCTGAAGAAAATCGATAACAAGTCTAAGTCAGCCGTAGTAACTTTGGATGAACGAGCCAAGCGTGTTACGGAACCACATGAAGCATTACTTATTGCTGCCCCCTTAGTACCAGAGGATGATGTGGTGCAATTGGAATTAGAATCTTCAACTAGTCATGCTGAAATGATTGCGGAAACATTTGAAACATTATCTATCTCTCAAGTTGTCACAGAAACTGACATTGAAAAGATTGATAAAGCTGTTCCAAAATTGAAATACGCCCGAAAAACCACAGTTACAATGGAACGTAGTTTCGAAACGAGCGATTCACACACTACGGAATTGTTTGAAGATAAACCAAAGAAGAAGAAGCGAGATAAAAGGCGCGAACGTGTTGATCTTACGGTTGAGAAGGTCATTAATGAGCAAAAAGAGAATCTTTCTCAGATAGTAGAAGAAACTATGGACATAATGAATGCCAGAGAATTCGGTCCAGGTGAATCACCTCTCAGAGAGCTAGCAACTATTGGCTTTCTCATTGATAATGGAGTTTCTGTAAATGAAATCAATGAAAGTCTTTATCAATCTCATTATTTCCCTGCCCTACGAACTCCGGACGCCCAAAATGCATTAGTACAATTAGTAGAAAGGGAAGGACATGGACCATTAATTACTCAAGTCCTCACCGAAGAAACCACAACTGATGAAAGTATAGTCGCTGCAACTGTTGGCTTCCGAGCTTTTATGAGAATGGTTGAATTACAACATGCTACAGTAGAAGAAATTATTACTCATTTTGCGCCGGAAGATTTCCGACCGAGAGCTTGGGAAGTAACAGAATTTATTGAGGTATTCATAATCATATCATAATCATGTCATTAATTTCTAAAATTAAATGATATTTCTATTTTCATGTCAATATTAAATTAAAATTAATTCACTTTCCTTTCAAACTTATAAGGGCGAAGCTGAGGAGACTATGCAAGAGATATCTTCTACCATACAAAAAAGCCAAATTCACACGACGGGTGAGTTCAAAATTTTGTTTATTATGGGAAATCGTAATATGCATTCAAACTAAAATTCATACAATATTCAATGATGCATATTACAGGAAAACATGAACAAGAAAAAACTGCGGTGAAACATGTTCTTCATGAAATTAAAGGTTCGCAAGTGTTGTTTGAAATGCATGAAAGCTGTGTTTTAGTTTTAGATGGAAATAATTTTAATTTATTCTCAATCTGAGAATATATTATAACAATTATGACAAAAATCATGAATGAATGGTGATTGAGTTAGTTGATGGGTAGATTAGCTCACTTTAGATTATTCGATTTTTTTCCTATTCTCACTGTAAATATTGCTTATTTCTTTGCAGATGCTTGAAGGTTCATGCATTCTGAAGACATTCTGAACGTCTGAAAGAACTTTCCGCTTATGCCGCTACGCTTTCTGTGCCCAATAACATGATTCTATTATTACAAGAAATACATTAGAAAGTCCCTTTTCACCTCATTTATGATAATTGCTGCTTTCGTTAGATCCAGAACATTGCCAAGAATTAACAAACTGCTGTGAGTACTGGACAATGAATGTATACCCAATATGCTAAAAAATATATGAATCTGTTCAACGAACGGACATGTAAAGAAAAAAAATGGCAAGCTCTCTTGTGATGAAAGATTAGAATGATTAAAGCATGTTATGCATTTCTATTTTAATGAATTTGCTTAAATTCTTTCAACAATAATATAAATAATTACGAAGTATTATGTCGAAAATCATAGAGATATTCCTTTTTCCTCGTTGGTTTGACTTCTGTTACTTGTCTATTTACACTGCATTGATGCACAATCACAACACATGATAGATATTTTTACACACTCATAAATTTCATTCGAGCGTCTGCACTAAGTAGAAATTCTTTGTCGCATGAGCTGCACGGCAACACGGAGCTGAAATATTGTTCATTAAACGGTGTAATAAGCATTTGTATCGGTCGATTTATTGACTAAAAGAGGCGAGTGATATGATTTTTTCTGCAGTATTTTTATAAATTACACGTACATTACCATCACATAATTTTCACAGAATACGAGGACATTCAGCAAGTACACGAAACACAGCACAAAGATACAAAATCAGAAGAATCCAAGCCTCGAATTTTACGAAATCTTGTTGTGGGTAAAAATATAATAAACAAGGAACAAATCGAAGAAGAGAAACAACTTGAGCAAACTGATACTCAAATTTCCATCCCCAAGACAGTTGAAGATGAAAACAATATTAGTAAATTTGAAAGCGACACGGTTGACACGGTTGACAAAGAGATCATCACTACTCGCAAAGTTTCCAAAAAACGCAAACCAAGTAAAGATGAAGGAAAAGAAGAACGTACTAAGAAAGAAATAATTGACCGAAAACTCGTCGAGGAGGAAGAAGTAGATGTTACAGTTAAGCAAATTACTCTCAAACGCAACCGTTCGAAGCAAAAAGAAGACGACAGCTATTTCGAAGAAGTTGATACTTTAGAAGTTTTCTCTGAAAAAGGTTTTTGCTCGCTGCCAGAAAATATTCCCCATGAATATCAGTCAGTGCTGTCTTTTTCTAATACAGTTCATCAAGCTCCCGATAAACGACAGTTCGATAAAGCGAATATAAAATTAGATACCATCCAAGCCATTACTGCTGAATATGTTCCACTTGAAAATAATGTAGGAGACATCGACAAAGTGCAAATTGATGAACAACACGCAATTCTTTCCGTACCATCCATGGAACCGTATTCAACTACTGAAACTACAACTGAAAGCTCTATAGAGGATTTGGCAAAACGAATTCAACCCACATCCTGTAGTATTACCGCTAATATTATCTCTAAAGAGGGAATTCAAGTAACGGAAGTTCTTTCAAGTGACGATAAACTCATAAAGTTAGATATAAAACCGGATCATACAACAAAAACAGCCAATTTGAATCTTTCCCTTCAGGAAGCAACAACTATTACGGAAACGACAACCAATGAAGTTGAAGGCGTTTCTCAGCCCTATTTTAAACCAGTTACAGAAAATGTCGAAGATTCAATACTGTCGCATATCGGTTTATCCGTATATGAGGTTAATGAAGGTTTATTGGAAGACAAATTAGTATCATCGGAAACTCCCACTGCGCAATCTAGAGTTCTGGTTGATGCTGTTGGGTATCTAGCAGTTGAAGAAGTACAGCCTGAAGATAGACCAGAAAAATACTACCCAGAACTTATTGTGCCAACGGAAATAGTATCTTCGACTTTTGTGCCTCAAAAACCGTTTACTACTGGTGAAGTAGTTGCAACCGAAAAAGAAGAAGATTATATTCCGACAGCAACACCAATACATCAAAAAGCTAAGTTGAATGTTAATGCGGGTGGGGAGGTTTCAATAATAAATGAGCAATTGCTGCGAGAATCAGCCGATTCGATTTTATCTAATGAACAAATATATCCTTGTCAAGGAGCTCAATCGATTGATGTATTGGAGGGCTTAACCATTTCTACTGTGGAAAGTCATAATCGAGAGGAAGAATTGGAATTGCAACAGAGTAAACAGATTACAGCTGATGTAAATGTTATACAGTCAAATTCAATTTCAACAATAGAGACGGTAACATCAGATAAGGAAATCGAATACAAAAGTGATGCGACGCCTTTGCAAAAAACAGCAAATAGTACGGTATTAGGACTCGAAATTGGGAGCATATCAGATACGATAGTTCAAGAAGCTGAAGGTACTTATACCCAGAAGGCAAAACCAACATTTGCAGTTGCCGAAACTTGCGTTGATACTGAAAAACATTTGAATATTTCTGAGATTCACTCAGGTGATTTAGCTTCAGATTTCACTGATACACTTAAATATATTACTGAAACAGGGACGGCTTCAGTTATATCGTCAGAGGCCACTATAATTCAAGAAATTTCAATCAACGAAAAGGAAAGTCAACTACCTAAATCCGAAAAGTGTGGAGAAAACATTGTCGAAGCTGTTTATGGTCCCCTAAGAGGTGTCGAAATTTCTGAGACAACATTAATAGATACTGAAGGTCGACTTCAGATACCCGATATGCCTGAAACTCACAGAGTAGAAATAGGTTCAACTCATCACAGCATATCTTTTCAAGTACAAGAAATCAAGCCTGAACTTGATCTTGAAATCTTAAAAGAACAATTACCCGTAGAAAAAAAAGCCAATATTGGACAAGACCATTTGAGGGGTCTAAGTATAGGTGTCATCGTATCAGCTGAGGACATCAAGCCAGTAATTGAAAGCATCATGCCTGAAAAGAAAATCGCCAACTTTGCCGTGAGTGAAATTGAAAGCGTAAGAACGACAGAAGTTATTGTAAGTGAAACTGAAAAGGAGTATCAAGATACTAAAACTGACTCTCTTAAGGCTGGAGCGGCCTTCGAAACACAAGCTGCTGTCGAACAATATACAGTACGAGTGGAGTCCCCGACTGGGGATTTCGAGAAGGATCATACCATATCTGCAACTGCTCAACCGTCCATGGTTCCTCTTGAATCTGTGACGACGATGTTACACCATCTTGCAGAAAAAGAAAATATTTACGAGGAAGATCATAAACCAAACGAAAAAGTCGCCGTTATTGAAATGACTGATGCAAAACCGAATGCTACTATTTCAGAAGTTATTCCCCAGGAATTAGAGGAAACCTATGTGACTGAAAGTGAAACCTCAAATTATGGTGCTGTAAATTTCGTTGATGGTCATAAAATTGCTACACAAACAATGGCTTTAATTGAACAAAGCGCAGGGCATCTCGTGGAGGATAATTCTCAAACTCGCAAAGCATTTAGTCAACGTGATACACTCGATGAGTTGATCATTGTTGAAACTCATTTAGGTGAAAGTGAAAAACCACGCTTAGATGATGTAAAACCAAGTGAGCATAAAGCAGAGCTTAATTTATCTACATCCGCAAATGTAATGGTCACTGAAGTTACCGCCGTTGATAAAGTTGAAAAATTAACGACGGAAGAACAATTTCAGGGAAAAAATATAAGTATAGGACTTACACCAAGCCATGAAGTTTCCGAAGTTTCAGAAACAATCGTTGCAAACAATGTTGATACTTTTTCTGATGTAAAATTGGAAATGGAAAAGGCAACACCTAAATGCAATGAATTGGCCACTGTACAGCAGACAGAATTCATGGTCACCGAGAAAGAATCCGTCCTTCTTGAGACAATCAAACCAAGTCACAATAATATTGATATAACTTTCATAGAGGAGACAGGGCTAGAAATAATATTGACCAAATCAGAGGATAGAGAAGAAGAGTTAAAAAATGACCAACTTCCAATGACTATGGAAGCTTCAGTGCAATTTGAAATGCAAAATGTGGCTTCAAAATATGAAATTGTAGGTGACACGAACCTTGGTACTTGCATTCCAGAAAAAATACAAAATGTACAGCCAGAAATAAATTTAACATCATTACCCACCGCCATAGCTGAGGAAGTTCATACAGCAGACGCTGAAAGTGTATTGCAGAAAATGGAAACATTTGATCGAAAGGCCGAATTGTCTACTGATGTTGGAGAAAGCCTAACAATTTCGTCAATTGAGACTGGGGAGAAGGAGAGTCCATTGGAAGATAGTGAGGAACGTACATCAAAATCTGCCGTTTTAGATATTTCTTCACATCCCGTTGCTGAAGCTACGGAAATTATGCCTCATGATAATATTTGTCAAATGAAATCGGAAGAAAGTCAATTGGTTAAGGCAAACCAAGATCAAATTCCATACAAGAGTGTCATAATCAGCGAAGCCTATCCAAAAGATTCTGAAGGTTCCATGGATGTTTTCGTAAGACCAGATGATAAAATTGTAGATGTTGTTTACGAAGAGGCGCAAATGGGAATTGGCGTTATGCAACCAATCATTTCCGAAAAGGAAAAGGATTATAATCGAGAAGAAATTGCACCAGTGGCACAAGCCAAGACTAATATAGATGCCCACGGAACTGCTGAACGTGTTGAGATTGTTACATCATCAATAACTGATGAACTGGAAAGTGATGTGCCAAATTTAGCAATTGCAAAACAAGAACATTCGCCATTAGAAAGCCTCATTCAAGTTGAAACTATTGTGTCAATTCGAGAACAAGAATTTGTGAAATCGCCTGACGTGAAAACTGAAAAAGCAGAAGTTATTGTAAAGGATGGTGGAAATATCACTAGTAAGGTAGAAATTTTAACTGTTGATAAAGAGGATATATTGCAGGTGCCAGTCAGACCTGATGAAAAGAACGCTACCTTAGATCTAACGACAGACCGCCGTATCACAGAAAAACTTGAATTTACTCTCGATTCTTCAATAGGTTCACTACATGAATCTCTACCCACACTGGCTGCAGCCAGTCCATCATCGATTCCCTTAGAAACAGTGATTAAGTGTGTAACGCAACCAACAGAGAGCGAAGGCATATATGTTCCAGTTGCACAACCAAGTCATAGTGCTGCTGATATATCGCTGAGTGAAGAGCAAAGTGTCAATGTTACTATGGTAACTGCAGAAGATAAAGAAAATGACTATCAAATGACTGAACTACCTGCAATGAAAATGGCTCACAAAGGTTTCTCCGGCAGTTTTATAGTTCCTGAGACTCATCAACATATTCTTGAAAATAGAGCGGAAAATTTCATTGACCAACGTCCAGAGTTTTCCACCGCTAATTTAGATCATGAATCCTATAATCCACTGACAAACTCTCAACCCGTCATCGGAGAAACAGAAGATACCTTAATCCTTGAAATCAAACCAACCGTTCACAGTGCAAAGATCGATGTTGAATTCGAAAAAAATCCTATCTCGGTCGCTGAAATGATAATTAACGATAAGGAAAATAAATACAAATCAGATAGTCTGCTCAGTACGAAAATAGCATCAGTTGAACTGGATTCAAAACTGGAAGTTGCTGAGACGAAAATTATAACGGCGCAAGATACACTCACCAAAGTAGAGCTCGCAGAGGCCGATAGTCAGAAAGCAATTTTGACCCAGGGAACTCACAAGAGTCTTGTAATTACGGAAGAAATTTCGGTTGATAAGGAAGTGTCATTCAGTAGTAAAACTACTGATTTGAAAGATGTTGAGCTAACAGTTGAATCAGAATGCTGTGGTTTGACAGTCACGGAAGTAACCATTGACGATAAAGAAATGCCGTTCAATGTTTCATCCAAACCTGAAACTAAATTAGGATTTTCTTCGCCAATAGCTGGTCATAAAGTTGCAGTTCAATCAGAAATAATTCCCAATATAGCTGCTAGCGGTTTGATGATAGTTAAACCCATTTCCGCGCAAGCGATGTTAGATCAGAAACCATTTGAAACGATTCAATTGACTGAAAATTTTCTTGGTGAATGTGAGAAAACTACAACTGAAAAGAAACCTATACAGGAAATCGCTGGAATTGAAATGAATGCATATAACGCTCTCATCGTTGAAACTTCGGTAGTTCAAGATTTTGAAAAAGACCTATCAATTGGTGAAAAACCGAAGAAACAAGCTGCTAAGACCATTTCAGAAAGCCAACAAGTCATTCAACAAAGTCAAATTATTCCTAGAGAGTTAGTTGAGGAATTTATTGCCAAATCGGCTGATGAAGTCGAAGCTATGAAAACACAAAATACTTTCCAATCGCTTCAGGTTACTGAAACATTGCCTCAAGAACTCGGTTCACCATTCGAAAAGGTAGCTACTTCGCTTAGTGGACAGGCTCTTACATCTTTGACAAACGACGAAAGCATAATAGTTGACGAAGTAATTCTACACGATAAGGAAGATACCATGAAGATACCGGAATACGCTGGAGGAATGGCTACGATCAATTTAACACAATTCAATCAAGGAATAGCACTAAAAAATGAAATAATAACTGATCAAAGTGCAGGAATATTACAATCATCAGATATCGATCAAAGGAGAGCAAGTTCGAAACAAGATACTCTGCAATCGGTCATCATTGCAGAGTTCCCGTTGATTGAAAAAGAAGACGTTCTTGGTAAATTTTCAAAGCCCATTTCTAATAGCATAATTCCATCTGTAGAAATGGACCATGAGATATTAATTTCTGAGACGATTCCAAACGAATTTGAGAAGTCCTTCAATGAACGACCATTAATTCAACACACAGAAGCGGCAACTATGATTGTTGCAGAACATGGAAGTATATTGACAACAGTGGTGGACTCGCACAATGATATGGGAAGTAGCGCAAGTATTGATGATAAATCACCGCAAATAGCTGTTCTGAGTCAAAGTACATTTGAGTCTTTAACAGTCGTAGAAAATACGACTGAAGAGTCCGAAAGATCATTAACAGACGATTCTAAGCATCCCTGCCAACTAGCTGAATTTCATGTTCAAGAAAGTAAACCAATCGAGATTAGTCAAATAACTACCGCAGATAAAGAGGATCAATTAAGTAAAATTGTAATGCCTTCACATCTAAAGGCCTCTTCTGAATTCAGTATTCTTGAGGGATTAGAGAAGAGTGAACCTGAAGTAATCCAAGGAATTGTAGAAATGGAAGATGAAAAAACCAATATGTCCCAGGCTACCATAACTCAACCAACTCTCGAGTCGTTGATTAAAATGGAAACAACAATTGGAGAACATGAGAGTGTATTTGAATATCAACGTGAACATGAAATGCATAAGGGGATTCCACAAGTGAATAGTTTAAATCCGATCTCTATTCTGGAAATATCTACTAATGAAATAGAAAATATTTTGGAAATGGAGCGAACACCGAACTCCCAGCAGGCCCTCCAGAATATGTCTGACAGCGATGCTGTTTGCACGACAGAAATACAAGCAATTAGAGAAGTTGAAACACTTGCCGAATTTGTGAACCTTCACCTGGTGGACAGTAAATTTAATATTGATAATTTGACATCACTGGTAGTTTCTGAAACTTTACCTCATGAAACTGAAAAGCCTTTGGAAATCTCACCAATATCAGACAATGAGACAGCTATTGTGAATTTGGATACAAGACTAATAGTTGAAACCTCAGAGGTTACATCTATCTTAAACGCTGAAGATATTTTAAAGATAGATGTTCCTCACATGCAGAAGGGTATACCTGAAATTAATGCATTAATGCCACTAGAAGTTCTGCAAGTGCTATCTAATGAAAGTGAAAAAATGCTAGTATCAGCTGAAAAATCTGAAAACAAATTTGCTCTGACTAGTTTCTCTAGCCATTCAACGGCTGAAACATCCCAAGTAGAAACCTTAATGAGTACTCAAGAAATAGTCGACTCGATAACGCCAGATCAGAGAGAAGGACATCAAATTGTGTTGGAATTTCAACCAATGACTATTTCACAGACTATCTCAGTAGAGTCAGAAGGCCCCTTACAAGACGAAGAAAGATTAACTGGAAAACATGCAGCGACGACTTTTACTGGTCATGACATTGCAGAGCAGTCCCAAATTTTGACACTAGGTACTGTAGAGAGTATAGATGAAGTCAAAAAACACGATCAGAAGGGGAATGTTCATTTGGAGGAATTACAGTCTATAACAGTTTCAGAAATTGTCTCCAATGAAACTGAAATGCAAGCACCAAATCCAGAGATTCCAGAAATGAAAAGCGCCGATGCACAATTCATAGGCTACAAAGCGCCTAAAGTAATGGAAATCACACCTTTGCTCAATTCGGAGGAAATTTGTGCTGAACATACTCCAACAATGCAAATGGCGCAACATACTCACAGCGATGTAATACCGCTTATTGTGTCTCAAATCATATCGGCAGAAATGGAACAGACCCTACCTCAACAATCTTTCCAAGGCAGCAAGAATGCCCAGATGTCAATTGATGGTCATAAGTTAGCCGAAACTGAACACAACCTAACATTGGCAAATTTCGGAGAAATTGATGAAGTTAGATTCACTGAACAGAAAAGCGAATTTGGTGTTGAAGAATTGTCATCAGTCCTCATTTCTCAAGTAGTGGCTGACGAAACTGATCAGGAGTTGATAAAAAAAGAAAATGATATGAAAACGGCCACTTCTATTCTTGCAGAGCACGAAGTACCAGAAACCTCACAGACTATTCCGTTATATACTACACGAAAACTCACTGAAGATGTTATTCCAGATATACAGAAAATTGAAACTAATATGAATGAAATGATTTCCATGGAAGTATCACAAGCATTTCCAAATGAAACTGAAGAAATTCTCATAGAAAAAGAGAAGCCTGGAGAAAAAATGGCTCATTTCGATATATCTTCGCATAACATACCTGAAATTACTCAGATGGTTACACTAAATAGCACTGACAAGTTTGCCACTGAAATTGCTAAGAAAGAAACCAGTATTTTGAGTTATGAAGAATTGGGTTCAGTAATGACCTCGCAAATTGCAGTTAATGACAAAGAGAATATACTAATAATGACTGATACACCAAATTTACAAACAGCCGAACCATTGGTAGTAGGTAGTGAAATCGCAGAAATGTCGCACACGACAGTATTAACAAGTACTGATGATCTGCCCATGGATAAACTGCCTCAAGAAAAAACCTGTCAAACAAACTTTGAAGGACAGAAATCCTTGATCGTATCAGAGGTAGAATCAAATGAACTTGAGGGAATTCTCCAAACCCCACAAAAACCTGGTGCAACGAGAGCAGAATCCAATATCATTGCTCATGATATAGCAGAAACAATACAGATGACTGCGTTTAACACATTCCAACAGATTTCAGACATTAAACTGGCTGGGAAAAAAGGGAAACCTATTCTTGAGGAACAGATATCACTCAGTATTTCTGAAGTTGTATCAAATGATCTTGAAGGAATGATTCATGATACTAAAATAATCGCAGAGCAAAAAGGAGAATTGCACTTACAGGGCCGTACTGTACCTGAATCGAATGAAGTCTTGACTTTAGAAGAGAGTAGCGAGTTCGAATCCTCAATAGCCGCAGATCAAGGCTTGGCCGAAACAGCAATACTGACACACAGTACCGTTCAGACTTCGCAAGTTATGATAATGGCAACATCTGAAGATTTATGCGATGAAAACCTTGATAGGAAAAAGGGACATAGTACTCTAAGTGAATTACTGCCATTAATTACTTCCGAAGTACAATCTGCTGAATCAGAAATAAATTTCGATATTTCGGAACAATTAATCGAGGAAACTGCACATATTGCGATTTCGTCACGTGATGTAGTTATGACCGAAGAAATTCAAGGGATAAATACTGCAGCTGAAATCGATCTTGCTAAATTTCCAAAGGAAGCTCATGGCAACATTGAGATGAATGTACATTCATCCATTCTAGTTTCTGAACAACTGGCGAATGATACAGAGGGCACAGTTATTAAACCTGAAATTTTGAAGAAAGAAATCGTTCAACAACAACTTGATGGCAGAGAAGCTGCTACTATGGTTGAAACAATAATTTTCAGTAATACGCAAGAATTGCCCTCGGATATAAAACCTGAAAGTCAAAAAGGATATTCAAATGTTAATGCGCACTCATCAATCGCAGTATCACAAAATATACCAAGTGAATTCGAAGGGGAAATTAGGACGGCTGAGATTCCATTTAAAGGTGTAGCAAATCTAACTATTCCTCAACAAGAAGCAGCAGAGGTGTTAATGATTGGAGCAGTATCAAACACTGAAAACTTAGATGAGCAAAATGTTCCAGCATCAATGACAACAACGCAAACCTTGGATGAATTTTCTCCATTGACAGTGTCATTTATTGACACCAATGAACACGAAGACGTTCTTCTATTACATAAAAAACTAGAAGAACAATCCGTCGACGTCAATATTTCAGGACGAAAAATAGCAGAACATAATGAGCCATTTATATTAATGCAAACAGACAATTTAAACGAAATACGTCCGGATCAATCGAGGACAAGTGAAACAAAGCTCGACACACTGGGTATTGCGAATACTTTTGAGATTATATCCAATGAAATGGAAACGAACCTGCCGCATAGTACATTATCATCGGAGGATTTTGCTATCCCACAAATCGATAGTATTGAAGTGGCACTAAAAACGGAAGTATTGCCAGTAACTCACGTAGGAAAAACAACCGAAGAAGTTCGCTTCAGAGAAGAACGAGGAATACAAAATATCCCCGAGTTGATGGCATTAGCAATATCGGAAGTGAAGGAAGAAGAGAAAGAAAAAATATTCGTTTCTGCTGAAACACCAATACAGCAAACTGTTAATGAAATCATCTCAGGCCAACCAGTTACAGAAAATACTCAAGTCCTAACATCTGTTGCTGTAACAGACTTAAATATTGAGTATGAAGCAGATGAAAAAACTGCATCATCAGTCTATATTCCTTTTAAGCCTCGGGAGGAGACTCTTCAACAAGTACATGAAACTGGAAGCACCCTAAAAATACCCGATAGTTCGCCGTCTTCGCAAGCCCGTGTTACGGTACAAAGTTTGGAAAACATTCAGACAACGCAAACAATTCTGGCTGAGGAACAAACCGAAGAATTCATGGAACGTCGAAACAGTGAAGCCATTGCTCAACTGAATTTCATGGGACAGAGAAGAGCAATCAAATCAGAAATACAACCAGAGGAGATAGTAGTCGAATTTGATCAAGACCAACCCTTATTAAAAAAGATTCAGGGGGTGCATGAGAAGAAGCAAAGTGTTATTGTCACAGAACAGGCGGTAATGGAGGGATCCGATGTTACTCCAACAGACAGAATCAATTCATTAGCAGAAGTGGCGAAAATAGTATATGAATTCAAGGATTTACACAACATTGACGGTAAGTATCAGTTGTTATGGGGATGGGAAAAGGGAGGGGGCAAAAATGGAACAATATTTGTTCAGATTTGACACAATCAGTGATTTATCCGTCAAGTGTATCCGCCGTTGTCTATCCATAATAATATCACAGTTAATTCATTGGAAAGTACAAATAGATCACATTATAATCGATGAGAGGCTACCAGCATTTTTTAAACCCGAGTTGAATATGGTCTTAAACCCTAAATTTCGGAGGAGGTAAGTAAAAAGTAGCGCAATACACAAACATGGAAATACAACAGAACTTATAACACAAATTAATTTGCATTATATTTCTGAAGCGGATTACTTTCGAAGTCAAACCAAATGGTAGCAAAACCAATAGCGTAGAAACATCATTCACATACATAACACAAATTTCATGAAATACAATTTTTTTCATACATTTCAGAAACAAGAGAAGCAACAACCTCAGAAATTGATCGCACATTACCTACACATTACGATACATTCATACAAGAATATACTGATTCCACACAACCACAAATGACTGACTCCGATAGTGAAGTGAGTACTACGACAGAATATACAACAAAGTTCCGAAGAGGGAGTGAAGATGATGCAACCTGTGCAATAAAAACAAAGAGAACGATTATACGAAAGAAAAAATCATCAAAGGATGAAAATGCAAAAGTCGTAATAATTGAAGAACTAGAGGATATTCAGTCAAAGCTTCCTAATATTCCGAAGAAACAATTTATGTCAATCGAAGAAGTTACGGAGGGCTATGAACATGAAGAAACTATTCCTTCAAAGATCGATGGAATCGAAGAACTACCCGCTGAAGATTTCATTGGAATACAAGAAATACCAGTTGAAAGTGCTCCTGAAGAAGAAATCAAGCAGAGAACTACTCTGACAAGGAATGTTACCGGAGAACTAAACCCTGAAGAAATGAAAGTTGCACCAGAAAAAAATACCAGAAAAAAATGGATACGGAAGGCAGACAGTGACTTGGAAATTAGTACAGAGGTACTTGTAGGCAGTGAAAAACCAAGAGAGGAAATTCCTTCCGATGATGTGTCGACGGAACTACCTGATGTTGAACCTATTCATACAACTGAAACAAAGGAAATTCCTGAAGATATTACAGCGACTGAACAAATTTCTGTTGCGCAGAAGCCGACGAAAGTCAGCAAGAAAAAGATTATTCGGAAAAAAACCGGTGAACAGCAAATTACGGAAATGATAACAGTCGAGGATGAAAGTAAAAAATCTGCCACCACTATTCCACAAAGACCAATAATAGAAAAAACTACCGAAAAAATCGTAGAATTTCTTCCAGATGATAAACAAATTAGGGTTACTGAACAGATCTCGGTAGATGAGAGACCCAAGCAGATTACTAAAAAGAAAATTATTCGAAAAAAAGCTGATGAACAGCAAATCACAGAAATGGTAATCATGAACGAAGAAGGTGAAGAATCTGTTACCACGATCCTTGAAAAACCTATAACAGAACAAACGACGGATAAAATTGTGGAAGCTCTCCCAGCAATGGAGCCTGCGCAAGCATCTGAAAAAGATGGTTACTCTGAAGATTTTGACAAGGAGATTAAAAAATGGGATCAGCCTAAAAAAATAACAAAAAAGAAGACTATCCGCAAGGAAAACATAAAGCTCAGTGACCAACACGTAATCAAATACAAAGAGGCGATTGAAGAAATAGTTTCTGATGAAATGGTGGAAGCTCTGCCAGTTATTGAATTAGTTCAAGCAACTGGCAAAGAGCAAGAAGAGGTGGCTATTAACAAGCAAATTTATGATATGGGGAAACGTGAAAAAATTACAAAAAAGAAAACTTCTCAGAAGGCAGGTAGTAGACTGGGCATTAATCAAGAGGTTTCCGCAACCGGTGATAAACCTAACGAAGAAATATTCTCTGATCACAGTATAAGAAGTCTACCTGGCATCGAGCCTATTCAAACATCTACGGAAGACGCAATGTGCGAAGAGATTATAATTACTGAACACATCTTTACTGGCGAAAAACCGAAAAAAATTACTAAGAAAAAAATTATTCGGAAGAAAGGTAATGATCGCCAGATCACCGATGTGGTAACAGTCGAAGAAGAAGGTAAAGAACCAATCACCTCTATTCTGGAAACACCCCAGATTCCCGAAGATCTAGCCAAGAGAATCGAAGAAGGCACCGAGGAAAGCGTCCTTGAACAAATGGTGGAAGATTTTCCAGTTATGGCATTTGTGCAAGCAACTGAAACAGAACAAGTTTCGGAAGTGGTTAGCAGTGAAATCGAGATGTATACCGTTGGAATACCAGAAAAAATTACCAAAAAGAAATTTATTCGGAAAAAAGGCAACAAATTGGATATCAGAAAGTCACTCATCGAAAAAGATGAAAAACCCACCGAGGACCATGATCACACGATAGAGAGTCAACCTAGTACTGAACTTGTTAAACCAACTGAGGATGAGGAGATTTGTGAAGAAATAATGATCACTGAACAACTTTCTACTGGCGAGAAACCGAAGAAAATCACTGAGAAGAAAATTATTCATAAAAAAGGTGCTGAACAACAGATTACGGAAGTGGTTACGATCGAAGAAGAAGGTAAAGAACCTGTTACCTCTATTGTGGAAACACCCATGATGGAGGAATTTATAGAAGAAATCATGGATCTTCCAGTTGTAAAGCCTGTAGAAGCAATCGAGAAAGTAGAAAATCTTAAAGGTATTGAGAACGACATCGTAAAATTTAATCAACCCAAGAAAACTATTCAGAAGACAGGTATTACACTGGCTATTCCCAAAGGGCTCGCCAAAAGAATCGAAGAACCCACTGAAGAAATCATTCCTGAACAAATAGTGGAAGATCTGCCAGCTATTGAATTCCTTCAAGCAACTGAAAAAGAGGAAGATCATGAAGTGGTTAACAGTGATACCGAAACTCACGCCATTGAAACACCAGAAATGGCTACAAAAATGAAAGGTGTTCAGAAGAAAAAGAGTAAATTGAATATCAACAAAGCGCACGTCGTAAATGACCAAAAACCTACCAAGGAAATATCCTCTGATTACACGGGAGAGGGTTTACTTGACATCGAGCCTGTTCAAACTACTGAGGATGAGGGAGTTTGTGAAGAGATTATCATTAGTAAACAGATCTCTATTGGTGAGAAACCAAAGAAGATCACTAGGAAGAGAATTATTCGTAAAAAAGCTGATAAACAGCAGATCACAGAAATGGTAACAGTCGAAGAAGAAGGTAAAGAACCTGTTACCTCTATTCTGGAAAAACCCTGGATGGATGAATTTATGGAAAATACCATGGAACTTCGTCCATCTGTAGAACCTGTGCAAGCATCTGAGAAGGAAGAAAATCCAGAAGATGGTGATAAGGAGCTCGTAACGTTCGATCACTTCAAAAAAACCACGAAAGAGCAGATTACTGAGAAAACAGGCATTGAGCTGACTCCTGAAGAACTCACCAAGAGATCCAATGAACCCAATGATGAAATCGTTGCTGAACAAATAGTCGAAGATCTGCCAGTTATTGAATTTGTTCAAGCAACTCAAAAAGAGCAAATTGACAAAGCAGTTAGCCCTGATACAGAGATTTACACCGTTGCAACACCAGGAAAGATTACAAAAAAGAAATGTATTCGAAAAAAAGGGAGTAAATTGGACATCAGTAAAGTGCATGCCGTGAATGATAAAAAGCCTACCGCAGAAATATCCTCTGATTACACAGTAGGTGGTCTACCTGACATCGAGCCTATTCAAACTACTGAGGATGAGGGAGTTTGTGAACAGATTATCATTAGTAAACAAATCTCTACTGGTGGGAAACCGAAGAAGGTCACTAAGAAGAGAATTATTCGTAAAAAAGGTGATAAACAGCAGATCACAGAAATAGTAACAGTTGAAGAAGAAGGCAAAGAACCTATCACCTCTATCCTGGAAACACCCAAGATAGAGAAATTTATGGTAGAATTTGTAGAACTTCTTCCAACTGTCGAACTTATGCAAGCCTCTGAAAAGGAAGAAAATCCTGAACATATTGATAAGCAGATCGGGAAGTTGGATCACTCCAAGAAAATCATGGAACAGAAGACTATTAAAAAACCAGGCATGAAGCTGGGCATTCCCGAAGATTGCGTTAAAGGAAACAAAGAAGCCAATGAGGAAATCGTCCCTGAACAAATAGTCGAAGATCTACCAGCTATTGAATTGGTTCAAGCAACTGAAAAAGAGCACGTTTGTGAAGTGGTTAGCAGTGAAATCGAGATTTATACCGTTGGAATACCAGAAAAAATTACAAAAAAGAAATATATTCGGAAGAAAGGCAACAAATTGAAGATCAGTAAGGCGTTCGTTGAACACGATGAAAAACCGTCCGAGGAACATGATCACACGATAGACATTCGTCCTAATATTGAACTCCCACAAATAATTGATGATGAGGAAGTTCGTGAAGAGATTATGATTACGGAACAGATTTCTACTGGCAACAAACCGAAGAAAACCACTAAGAAGAAAATTATTCGGAAAAAAGATGATAAACAACAGATCACGGAAGTTGTAACAGTCGAAGAAGAAGGGAAAGAACCTGTTACCTCTATTGTAGAGAAACCCATGATGGATATTGATAATGACATCATGAAATTTGATCACTCCAAGAACATCATGAAAAAGAAGACTACTCAGAAATCAGATATTACGCTGGCGATTCCCGAAGAGCTAGTCAAGAAAATCGAAGAAGCCACTGGGCAAAGCGTCCCTGAAGAAATTGTAGAAGATCTGCCGGTTATGGAATTTGTTCAAGCCACTGAAAAAGAGCAAGTTTGTGAAGTGTTTGTGGAACACCCCATGATGGATATTGATAACGAGATCGTGATATTTGATCACTCTAAGAAGATCAGAAAAAAGAAGACTATTCAAAAGGCAAATATTACGTCGGCAATGCCCGAAGAGCACGCCAAGAGAATCCTGGAAGGCACTGAGGAAATCATCCCTGTACAAATAGTAGAAGATCTGCCAGTTATTGAATTGGTTCAAGCAACTGAAAAAGAGCAAGGTCATGAAACGATCAACTGTGATACTGAGATTTATGCCATTAGGACACCAGGTAAGATTATAAAAAAGAAATGTATTCGGAAGAAAGAGAATAAACTGGATATCCGCAAATCAGACGAAAAATCAGAAGAAATACCCTCTGATTATACGGTAGGGAGTCTAGTTAGCATTGAGCCTGTTCAAACAACTGAGGATGAGGGAGTTTGTGAAGAGATTATTGTTAGTGGACAAATCTCTACGAGCGAGAAACCGAAAAAAATTACTAAGAAAAGAACTATTCGTAAAAAAGGTGATAAACAGCAGATCACAGAAGTGGTAACAGTCGAAGAAGAGGGTAAAGAGCCTGTCACCATCATTCTGGAAAACCCCCCGATGGATGAATTTATGGAAGAAATCATAGAACATCTTCCAGTTCTAGAGCCAGTACAAGCATTGGAGAAGGTGGAAAAACTTGAAGATATTGATGAGATCGTGAAATTTGATGACTCCAAGCAAATCCTGAAAAAGATTATTGAGAAAACAGATATTACACTGGCGATTCCCGCAGAGCTCGCCACTAGAATTGAAAAAGCCACTGAAAAAATCATCCCTCAACAAACAGTGGAAGATCTGTCAGTTATTAAATTTGTTCAGGCAACTGAAAAAGAGCATGTTCATGATGCCATTGACTGTGATACCGAGACCTATGCCCTTCAAACACCAGAGACGGTAACAAAAAAGATATGTCTTCGGAAGAAACGGGGTAAGTTAGATGTAACTAACGCGCATGTCGTAAACGATAAACAATCTACCGAAGAAATACCCTCGGATTACATAGTAGAAAGCCTACGGGGCATTGAGCCTGTTCAAACAACTGAGGATGATGAAGTTTGTGAAGAGATTGTCTTTAGTGAACAGATCTCTACTGGCGAGAAACCGAAGAAAATCACTGGGAAGAAAATCATTCGAACAAAAGGTGATAAACAGCAGATCACAGAAGTTGTAACGGCCGAAGAAAAAGGTAAAAAACCTGTCACAGGTATTCTGGAAAAACCCAAAATGGAAGAAATTATGGAAGACATTGTAGAATTTCTCCCAGTTATAGAGCCTGTGGTAGCATTTGGGAAGGAAGAAAACCCTGAAGATATTGATACGGAGATCGTGCAGTTTGATCATCCTACCGAAATCATGAAAAATAAAACTAATGAGGATATAAGCATTAAGCAAGAGACTCCGGAAGAGCTCGCGAAGGAAAGTAAAGAATCCGCTAATAAAATCGTTCCTGAACAGATAGTGGAAGATCGGCCAGTTATTGAATTTATTGAAACTGCTCGAACACCCGAAAAGATTGCAAAAAAGAAATGTATTCGGAAGAGGGGCAGTAAACTTGACATCAGTAAAGCACCTGTTGTAAATGATGAAGTACCTACCGAGGAAATTATCTTTGATCATGTGGTAGAGAGTCAACCTGACATCAAGCCTATCCATACAGTTGATGAAGCGGGAATTCCTGAAGAATCGGAGATTACTGTACTAATCTCTACTGCCAAAAAGCCGACTACAATCAGGAAAAAGAAAACTATACGTAAAAAAGATAATAAAGAGCAGCACTCAGAAGTAACAACTGTCGAAGAAGGTCAAGAGCCCGTCACTACTATTCTGGAGGACTCTATAGGTGATCAAATTACGGAAGAAATAGTAGAAGTGCCTCGAATTATAAAGCCTGTGCAAGCACTCCAAAATCAAGAAAATTCTGCAAACATTGATGAAGAAATTTTAAAGTTGGATCAGCCTAAAAGAATTACGAATAAGAAGACTCCTCGGAAGAAAGGCATTAAACTCGAAGTCTCCGAAGACCTTGTTTTAAGGAGCGAAAAATTCATTGAGAAAATTATGCTTGATCAGATGGTAGAAGCTCTGCCAGTTATTGAATTTGCTCAAGCGACTGAAAGAGAACACGTTCGTGGAGAAGTTTCCATTGATAAAGCGATTTCTGCTGTTCAAAAACGAGAAGAAAGTACAAAAAACAAATGTATTAAGAAGAAAGACAGCGAGCTAAATATCAGTGATGAGCCTGTCATAGTCAGTAAAAAACCTAGCGAGGAAGTACCCTCTGATCACTTGATGGAGAGTCTGCCTGGTATTCAGCCTATCCCAATAACTGAAGAACTGGAAGTTCAAGAAGATATTACGGTTATTGCAGAGATATTTACTGGGAAAAAGCCAAAGAAAATCACCAAGAAGAACATTCTTCGAACAAAAGACGATGAGCAGTATATTACCGGAGTGGTATCAGTCGAAGAAGAAGGAGAATCTGTGACGAGTAGTTTGGAAAAACCCAAGGTGGAACACATTGTGGGAAAAACAATGGATGACATTCCGGCTATAGAATCTGCACAAGTTCCTCAGCAAGAAGAAAATCCTGAAGATATGGCTGAAGAGATTGCGAAAGTCAATGAACCTAAGAAAATGAGGAAGAAGAAAGTTATGCCAAAGAAGGAAATTAAGCTGGCTATTCCTGAAGACTTTGTCATGAGAAGTGAAGAGGCCACTGAGGTAGTAATACTTGATGAAATGGTTGAAGTGTTGCCAGATATTGAATGTATTCAAGAAACTGAA
This sequence comes from Psyttalia lounsburyi, assembly GCA_030522865.1. Lineage (NCBI taxonomy): Eukaryota > Metazoa > Arthropoda > Insecta > Hymenoptera > Braconidae > Psyttalia > Psyttalia lounsburyi. Next base: position 28,252 of record JAPYZN010000293.1, read on the forward strand.
GAGGATGAAGTTTGCAGAGAAGACGCTATTAATGAAGAGATTGATGCCATTCAAACATCAAAGAAAATAGCGAAAATAACAATGGCTCCGAGTAAAGATAGTGAATTGAACTTCAGCGATGAAACAACTGTTGATCACATCGTAGAGTCTTCGCCTGGTATCAAGCCTATTGAGACAATTGAGGAGGAAGTTGATGGAGAAAGTACTATTAATGAAAAGATTTCTACTGGTAAAAAACAGAAAAAAAGCATCAAGAAGAAAATAATCCGAAACAAAGATAGCGCTACACCGCAGATTACAGAGATGTTAACAGAGCAAAAAAAGGATGAAGAATCTGTCATCTCGGATAGCACATTAAAAATATGGCCGGGTGTTGTAGAAAATAAATCCATACAGGAAATCGTCCCTGAATGTATTGTTGAATCTTATTCTGTTATGGGACCTAGCGAAACCATTGCAGCAGTGGACATTACGGAACCAACTTCGCCCATTCATCTTAATGTAATTTCTGATCGTGCTACTACGTCTACGAATTTCCAACCAATTGATTCTACACAAATAATACACAAAGAACAACCATATTACACGACAATAGTTCCAAAAGAGATTGACTCGCGTCCTCTAGGTGAGCAATACCGTCATGCGAGTTTATACACCAACTTCTTTCCATACTAACCCTCATGGGAAGATATAGATTGAATATTTTCATCAATATATATACACACCTTTATATCTATCTTATCCCTTGCATATGTTATTTTTGGCCGAAAGATGAGGGAAATATGCAGAGATATGTTTTTTCTATGAGGGAATTGGTCGATTGACATTCCATTCATAATATCAATAGTAATTATGAATGAGTGTTGAAGGAAACATTTTCTTCGCTAATTTATGACTATAACTTCCTTCAAATTTTATTAGTTTTGCCCCTCTGAGTCCAGTTTAATAATATTTATCGTAAGTTTTTATACACAGCCCGAAAACATCATGATTATAATATTAATGAATAATTTTCTGAATAGGTACAACTGAGGATTTGATTCGAGAGGTAAGCTTTTTATATTTTACCATATTTCGCTACATCATTTGATCACCAATAACCTATTATGCTTGTAGGATGCCTCATTGATTGATATCGCTGAACAGCCAAAAATGGAGAATCTAATCGAACGTCCGGCGACTGAGCTTGTTGAGGCTGAAGAAGAACTAATTGAGACGTTGATTACTCCAGAAAAAATGACGATACGCAAAAAATCAGTTGTTCGAGATGAAAAAGGTCAGAGAACGATAGAAGAAATTATTGAAAAACCGAATGAGAACATGAAATCACTAGAAGATCAGAAGATCATTGAAATTCGTGAAACTCCATCTGAAAGAATCATTAAAAGAAAAATTCTATCTGCAAGTAACAATACCGACGAACTTCCCACAGAAGAAATTGAGACCATAGTCATTCGAAAACCTCAATCAGACAAAGCTGAACCAATTACCGAAGCAATCGAAAAATATGACATCACGTCAGCACATATTAAACAGGCACCTGATGAATCCACCAAAATGGTAGTAGAAACTGTAGAAACTATTGAAACTCCGACTAAGCGTATAGTGAAAATGAAAAAACGGAAGCCACATGGCATTCATGGTACAACTGAAATTGTTGAAGAGTCGTTCGATAAAGCGATTGATGAAGTAATTTCTATGGAGGAACAGCGCATAAAAGAAATTATTGAAACTCCTGATAAAATAGTAATAAAGAAGTTTAAAAGTACTTCGAGTGATGGATCAATTCCAGAGGATGAAATTGAAGAAATTCTTATTCCAAAACTGAAAGGGGAAAATGCTGACATTATAGTTAATGCATTACGCACGCCTAATATTACCGAAACAATCGTAGAGGAATGCCAGCCAATGGATATCGTAGAAATAGTCGAATCACCCCAGAAGATTACATTAACAAAAAAGATCAAGAAAGATTTAGTAGATGCAATAAATGTCACAATTCACGAGGTAATTACAAAACCTGCAGAACACATTGCTCTCTTTGAGAAACAACAAATAGTTGAAACTTCGGAAACAAAAACCCATAAAGTCATTAAAAAGAAAAAATCGGTTATGAAAGAAGGCGGTAAGATAGAGAGCACTATTGAAGAAATCGTTATTCCAAAATTGATAGAGAATATTCCCAAAGCGATAGGAGGAGAGGAATTCAGTGGAGAAAACATAATTAAAACTATTGAAAAACCTGATAAAATTATCATTGAAAGACGAAAAGAATCAAAAAAAGGACAACCTGAAGAAGTTTGGGAGGAAATAATTAATAAACCGACTGATGAAAATTCATTCATGAATGAACAGCAAATTTTACAAATTATTGAAACGCCTGAAAATACCGTAATTACAAGAAAATGTACTGTAATAAAGGATAATGGTGTTCCGGACGAAATTATTGAGGACATTGTACTACCCAAGTTGAATATCATAAATGCTGTATCAGTTATAGAGGAGTTAGACAATACATCAGTAACAATCACGCAACCAGAAATATTAGAACATTCTACTAAGGAAGAAATTATTGAGATAATAGACACGCCTCTACGAAAAGTAGTTAAGAAAGGTAAAAGACGGTCCGAAGAGAAACCCGAAGTGACTGTTGAAGAAGTAACACTAAAGCCTACAGATGAAAGAACATTTATGGAAGAACAACAAATTGTTGAAATTATTGAGACTCCCACAAAGAAAATAATTCGGAAGAACAAATCTGTATTGCAGAAAGACGATCATCCTACGGAAATAATAGACGAAATTATTCTTTTAAAACCAGCAGAAGAAAAAGCTAAACCTATCACTCATGAACTGGAAACTGCGAAGATCACAGCTATAAATATATTGCAACAACCTGATAAAATAGTTGAAATAATTGAAACACCCAAGAAAAGAATAGTTAAGAAAATTACACCATCTGCACCAGATAATGATCAAACTATTACTGAAGAAGTTATTGAAAAAACATTAAACGAAAGTAACTCTATGGTAGAACAAAACATTTTTGAAATAATTGAAACCCCTATAAAAACAATTATCAAAAGAAAAATTGCACCTACGATAGATGGTAATGAACAGGAGGAAGCGATTGAGGAAATTACATTATTGAAACCAAAGCAAGAAAATGCGAAGTATATCATTGAAGACTTCGCAAGAGCAGAAATTTCATACACTCCAATAATTGAGATGATCGAAACACCGAGGAATCGGATCATAAGACGCAAAAGTTCATTAATGTTAGGTGAACCGGATAAAATAGTGGAGGAAATTATTCCTAAATCTTCAGCAGAATCATCATTAATGGAGCAACAACAATTGGTTGAAGTGAAGGAAAAACCCACCGAAACTGTGATCAAACGAAAGTTAGCAACCATGCATGATGGTGTTTTGGAAGAAACTATTGAAGAAATCGTCTTACCAAAAATGAGAAAAGAGAATGCTCGTCATGTAATCGATGATATTGGGACGGTAACGATTACAGAAATCACGCCTTACGGTGATGTTATCCAGGAAACATTAGTTGAAACAGTGGAAACACCATCAAAAGTTATCTTGAAGAAGAAAAGAAAAACTGTTAATAACGATAAACCTGAAGAGGATATTGAAGAAATAATCGTCAAACCATACTCAAGTGATAACCCGTTGGAGTCTCAAAACATTATTGAGATTGTGGAAACCGTGAAAAATAAAGTAATTAAAAGAAAAAAGTCCCTAGTAAAAAATATTGAGTCCAAATTTTTAGATGGTGCAAACGAAGTTATAGAAGAGATTGTTATCCAAAAACCAATAAAAGAACAAGTTCAACTTGTTGTAGAACCACTTTCAACAGCAGATATTGGGCAGCCTCATATTATTGAAATAATAGAAACGCCGACTCATAGAATTGTGAAAAGAAAAAAATCAGTGGCCGAAAAGGAGGCAGACGAAGTTGTTCAAGAAATCATACATAAATCTATACCGGAAGCTGAACTTATGGACAAACAACGAATAGTTGAAATCAAGGAGTCACCAATGGTAACGATTATTACACGGAAATCAAGTATAGTTAATGATGCGGGGGTTTTGGAAGAATCAACCGAAGATATTGTTCTACATAAACCTAAGCCTAGATCTGCTGACTTTATTGCTGATGAATTCGGTATGTCTACAATAACAATAGTTGACATTCAAGAAGGGCCTGTTGAAGAAGTAATTATCGAAACCAGAGAAACTCCAAAAGAACTGATTACAAAGAAGAAAAGAAAATCAATTATAAGAGACGAGCCGGTAGAGATTGTGGAAGAAGTATACATAAAACCCATCGATGAGATCAAAACAATGGAAAATCAACAGATCTTGGAGGTTGTTGATAATGCATTTGAGAAAGTTATCAAAATAAGAAAACCTTCGTTGAGAGATGGTGAAACGATGATTGAAACAGTAGAAGAAATTATTATTCCAAAACTCTGCCTAGCAAATGCAACAGGAACTACCATGCCAATTGATAAAATCGATATCAGTGAAATAACTGTTGAAGAATCTAAGAAAACTGTAAAACCAGCTGACATCATTGCGTCGGACATCCTCCCAGAAGAGTCAGCAGCAAAAGATAATACAGTAAACATCGAAACACCTACCATTAAAGGAAAGTTGAAAAAACCCAAAATGGTAAAAAAGGGTGAGAAAACAGTGACATTTAATGAGAATGTCATAACTTCGGAAATACTTCCAATGCAAATAATTGAAAAATCTAAAGAAGAAGAGCAACTTGATGAAAGTAATCAGAGTATAGAAATTCTACCAGTTGATGTTCACAAATCCGATGATATTAAACCAGATGATAAAAAACCTGTTACCGCAAAGTCTGAAAGTGATTCCCCAGAGATTCTCAAAGATTTAATTAATACTCAGGGAAGTGAGCAGCCAACTATTCCCGATCTAACCAGAGACCAACAGCCAGTTGTGGACGCGAAAGAGAAGAAAGTGAAGAAAAAGAAAAAGAAGCCTGTCAAGAAAGAAGAATGGGAAGAATGGGTAGAGCCTGAATATGAGCGACCAGTATTAGAACCAATGCCTGAAAAACTTTCGTGGGAACCATCGAAAAGAAAAAAAGACAAAAAGCCGGAATCTATGAAGATTGAAAAACTTGTCCCAAACAAAATAATACGCGGAACGAATAAGCCAAAAAAGCTGATTTATACGGAACCAAGAGAAGATATTCAATTTGCTACAATGAAGTTAAAGAAAACCGAAGTGATTAAAAAGAAAGTCACACCAAATGTAAAATTCCCAAAAATTATGCTCCGTAGCCGAATTACCTTCCATGGGGACTATCCGCCAGAATTACAATTTTTCAAGATAATCCCAATTGAACCAAATCCTCCTCAAACTGGTGTTTTATCACGAAATGCTGATGAGGCATTACAAGTTTTGAGAAAAAAGATGAAAAAATTGAAGTTGCCTGAGAAAGAAATTGTAGAATTAGAAAAATTGGATCAGGACTTCCAAAAACTGAAGGACATTCCACTGGAGGAGATTCCAGATAAATCGCTTTATCAACGGCAACCGAAAAAACCAAAAGAAGATCAGGAGGAGGTAACACCTCTTTTGATTGGAAAAGGGAAAATTGTGCAGAGTCCTGAACACATTGACGAAGAAGTTGAGTTGAAGAAAATTCCAAAACAAAAACCATTGGATACTGAGAAAGAATCAGCAAAGGTCGAGAAAAGTGAAGATGACCAGCAGTTCAAGAGGAAAGAGAGCGAGACGCCAAAAGTAGATCTTCAACAAGATGATTTAAAACCTCTAGATTTTACACGACCTGAACTGGAAGCCTATCAGCCCGGAGAAGAATTGCCATTAAAAGAAGAACCCGTTGACGATAAGAAGAAAAGTTTTCCAAAACGACCAAAAAATAAAGTAGATCAAGAACGAGAACAGGTACCTATTATACCTGGTATTCCGAAAATACCTGAAGAAGAGGATCAGCCAGTTGTTAAATTTAGAATACCAGAGAAACCGAAGCCTGAGGATGATGACAAACCGTTAATATTGAAGGGTTTCACGAAAAAAAAGCCAGAAGAAGAAGAGAAAGAGCCTACAGATTCCTTAGAAATTCGCCTAAAACCAGCATCAAAAGACTTTGACAATGAGGTGAGCATTGAAGCCCAAATAGAAGAATTGCCTACAGAACATAAACTAGAACCGCAACTGCCAAAACCCCCAACAACCACCGAAGAGAAACCTATCACAAAGAAGAAACTCAAGAAAAAACAACCAAGCAAAAAAGAGGATTGGGAGGAATGGATTGAACCTGAATATGAACGTCCTGTACTGGAACCAATGCCTGAGAAAATTGATTGGAAGCCTACGCCAAAGAAAGAAAAACAATCGGTATCTCATCGTCGTTCACTTAAAGATGAATCTCAAGACTTTACTCCCAAGTTAGAGATTATTTCCAAGGAAGAACCTCAGGATGTTATCGGAGAAGTAACATTGAAGAAAAAATCGAAGAAAGCACCTGTAATTGAGGAAAATTTGGTAGAAGTTACACTCCCAAAACAAGAGATTCCTGTGTCCGAGGACAAGCATGAAGACGTCGTTGAAGGAGTAAAATTACCAATGGTTCCAATTGAGAAACCTCTGGATATTTCTGAAGAACTAACATTGGGAAAAAAATCTCCGGAAACATCAGAAATTACGGAAAAAGACACCCAAGCCGCCATAGAACCCAGTGTAGCGCACAAAGTGCCATCTGTTGATGTTATTGAAGAGCTGACAGCCCCGAAGAAAAAAGTTGTCAAGCCCATGGCTCAGCACGAAGACCTGATTGAAGAAGTAACAGTAACCGTTGATTCTACAAAACAAGTTGAAGATATTACGGATGAAGTAATTATTATGAAAAAACCAACGAAAAAGTTGAAAGCTACCGAAGAAAGTTTTGAAGCCGTGCTCCTAAAAGAGTCAAGTGTAGTACCTGAAGCTGTTATTGAAGAGGTAATTCCAATACCACTCGTTAAAGATCAACCTCAAGATGTTATTGAGGAAATAACATTGAAGAAAAAGCCCAAGAAAGAAAAAATAATGGAGGAAAATTTTGCTGAAATTACACTTTCAAAACAAAAAAGTACTGTATCTGAAGACGAACCGGAAGACGTAGATGAAAAAGTAACATTAACAGCAACTCCTGTTATAAAACCGCAAGATATGACGGATGAACTAACAGTCAAGAAGAAACCAACGAAAAAGTCAAAAGTTCAGGAGAAAGATGTTGAAGTTGTACTATCAAAACAATCGAGTCCAGTGTCCGAAGACCAACGGGAAATTATTATTGAAGAGATCACCCCAATATCTGCGCCTGAACAGGATATTACTGGAACAATTCCATTGACAAAACCGACCATAGAACAACCAATTATTGAGGATAGTTTAGTTACAGTCACACTTCCGAAAGTAGAAAGCGCTAAATCTGAAGATAAAAAGGAAGATGTTGTTGAAGAAATTACATTGCCAATAGTCTCTACAGACAAACCCCACGATGTTTCTGAGGGACTATTACTGAAGAAAAAGTTAAAGAAGAAAACAAAAGTCAAAGAAGCAGATGAGATGACATTAATAAAACAATCCAGTGTAGTACCCGAAGACCAATGGCAAGATATTACGGAAGAAGTGCCTTCGATAATACTTCCTAATGAGCAACCTCAGGACATAATTGATGAAGTAACATTGGAGACACAAGTGATAGAGAAGACAGTAGGTGAAGAAACGGTTACTAAAGCAATTCTGCCACAACAAAAAAGTGCAGTGCCCAAAGAGGAAGAAGAAGTAATTAATGAAGTCATTTCTATGGTATCTAAAGAGAAACCCCAAACTATTGGTGAAACTATGACTGTAAGGAAAAAACCAAAGCAAAAAACGACGATTGAAGATAATAATGCTTCTGACGTTACCTTGTCAATCAAAACAAGTGCAATCCCCGAAGATCAACAGGACGAAGTTATTGAAAAGGTAATTTTGTTACCGGTCCCTGAAAAGAAATCTCAGGATGTTACTGAAGAAATAACAATAAAGAAAAAACGGAAAGAAAAGAAAAAAACTGAAGAAAGTCTTGCCGAAATTACATTACAAAAACCGATCGATGTGGTACCTGATGA
>JAPYZN010000294.1:0-36120 GCA_030522865.1 Psyttalia lounsburyi
CCAGGCTCCCCCCCCCCCCCCCGGCCCCCCCTGCTCGTGTGCTCACCACGAGTTGGGCGCGCGCAGAGGTACGCACATGTCCTGGATTCCCACAGTCCTGGGATGCCACATCACCTTGCGGGGGACGCCCGCGTGTTTCCCCTACCTCCCTCGCCCCTTTCAAGAACCACGTGCACACCCTTCAAGGATTTTTGGCGCGCACTGGGATTTTACAATAATTTTTTGGCCGATTTTTCAAACGTTAAGATTTGTTTTTTCTCTTTCAATTAAATTAGAGAAAAAAACAAAGGTTTTTCAATTATTGACTTGTTGTTATTAATTTTGTTTGTTTAATTGGCAATTGTGGTATGTTTAAATATTTTTGGTTATTCGATTTACCTCGAAAATTGAAAATTCAACAATTGTGGGTAGAATTGTTAATAATCTGGTGGTTGTGAATAAAATGAGAAAATTAGTTTGGGTTTTTAATAACAAAAAAAAAAGGCAATTTATTACTTGCAAATGACTCATCAAAATCCTCTCACCACAGCCTAAATTCCAAGATTTTTGTTCATTTGAGTGACGTAGAGAGGGGGCGGTAGGGGAATTGAAAAGAGTTTGACTACTTTAGTTGGTCCCAAGTGTGGGCGTAAAAGCCCTCTCACATCAGTGATTACATACCTCCTCTACTTCCATTCAAAAATCTCTCTCCCTCACTCAACTCAACTCGTATCTGTACTCCTCTTGTTCTCCGTGAGAGCATCCTCCCACCCACTCGCATCGAGTATCAACGGGGGCTGCAGTGAATGGGATGCGTCATTGTTGGTGTAAGTGTTATACATGAGATCGAGAGTGAAACTATAAATAAATCGATGACGCAAGCCGAAACAAACAACAAAAAAAATTCAATAAAAAAATTAAAAAAACATGTTAATTAATTAACAAATTATCCAAGCGATTGAATTAATTTCTGAATTGATGAATTAACGCAGTAATCATTGAATTGTTAATTAGAATAATTTATCGTGGAATCTGTCCATCAATTTTTCATTTAAAAATCGATAAATCATTCATTAATCAACTAATAAGGCGCATAATTAATTAACTAATCAATTAATGATCCCCGAGCTCCTAGAGGATAGTCCCCAAAAAAAAAACTGACCTATTAAAAGAATCCGAGCCTAAAATCCTGATTATTACATCCAACCCCCCCTCCACCGCCCCCTCCCCGCGTATGTCAAAAAACAAATTAATTAAACAATTAAAAAATTCCTCGACAAAAGCCACGTGTATGACGCATGCGAGTCACGCGCAAACTCGACGTACCCCCGAGCCCCCAGCGGCCACTGGTAAAGGTGAAAAAAAGGAGGAGGGGGAGGCGTTGGGGAGGGGGGTAGACGACACGACGAAAAAAAAAAGGCCCCGAAAACATGAAGAAAAGAAGTCAATCGGTGTGAGGGGACAGTCTCGTTTCTCGTAGGACGAACAGATGAGAGAGGTCCGTGGGAAACCGCGCGCAGCTCTCCTTCGGTAGGCGTACGATTCGTGGCTGACTACACACACACACTACACGAAAAAAATAAGAAACGGAGAGGGGGAAGGGGGAGCCTCACTCTCTTCGGAACCATCTGCCCGAGTCTCTCACGGCTCGGTGCCAGCTGCCGATATCTTTCGCGCGCATAAGCGTGCATCGACCGGTATACAACCGATATCTTCCTTTTTTTTACCCTCTTTCATTCGCTTAAACGTGTGCATAAGTATGCTAGTGGGTACCCGTTAGCGTGACGTCGTCACGATATTGAAACGGCGGGCAGAAGGGGGGGTGGGGGGGGCGAAGTCAGAGGGGGAGACAGGGAAAAAATTGAATAAGAGAATGAGGCGAGGAGTTTTGACTTGTATCGCTTTTATTAAAGTGTGCAGGACTCGTGTGATGCACGAGTCACCGGGGGAGAGGGGGTTGGCACCCCACGTGACTCTAAGGATGTTCTACCCCTATTTCCATTTTTATTTCTATTTTCCTGGGGCAGCTTAAATATGAGTAATCCCTTCGGACTTCACCAAAAAATTACTCAAAAAAATTTAATGATTATTTGTAATTGTTTTTGCTTATGGAATTAATTGTGAAAAATTTTAATTAATGACATTGATTAATTGTGAGCACTGGAATTAATTGTGATAATTTCGTTGGAGGGAGAAATAGTTCGAGGGGTCTCTTCCCTCCAAAAATCTTGCGCTCCGAGAAGACGTAATCAAATCCCCCCGATACGGGTGCCGAAGAATTCCCCCAAAAAATTTCCCACAGTCTCATTGAGCGGGTGGAATCCGCCCCTATCCACTCGACAAAAAGTTCAGCCGCCCCCCTAGTGAAGCGTGCAATGCACGAGTTCAGATTTTCGTCTCTCTTCGCGTTATTTTTTTTTTCCAACCCCTCTATTTTTTTATTTTGAATGGGTCAACCGTTTCCGCATCACAACTTGACCCCGATACGTCCGCAGTGCCCTTGAGGGGAGCACAACACGCGGCCCAACAATGGGCCCTAACGGTAGTCCCCTCACCTCCTTCCCATTATTCGGTGAGTGGAGGAATTTCCAGTCTTTGGCGCTGGAATTATTGCCGGAATGTCGCTTACATTTGGAGAATGAAAAATCGCGTGGGAATGCACGTGTCACCTTCGGAACTTTTCACGGCTTGTTTGGAAAAGGGGGAGGACCGCGCTCCCCCTCTCGCCCCCGCCCCTAGGGTCTGTGCACTCCACGAGCAGGTGGATTGGTACCTGATCCACGACCCCCACGTGTTTTCCGTTTGCAAATGGTGTTTATTTCTCATGCAGTTAGCGCCAAGAATTTCACGCATGTCCACGCATAATTTTTTTCTGCGCATGACACGTATGAATTTTTAATTAGAACCTCATGCAATAAAAAATTATTTCAATTTATCAACTGTTTTCTCTCGCGTGTACTTATCCCTCGAATTATCATAAATAATTCACTTAAAAAAAGAAAAAAATATGTATTAAAATTGTAATGTTTAATTTGTTATCTTGAAATGGATTGTCAAATGTCATTGTTGACACTCCAGGGAAAATTTGAGTTCCCCCAAATTTATTCCCCCAATTACAACCAATAATCACTGCAAAGACAATTATGAGAGCCGTCATTATGTCACTTGTCGTAATAAGGAAGTCAGTGTGGAGCTGTCAAAGGAGCAGTTGAAGTTTAAAAAATATTATTCGTGTGTGAAGTGACGAGAGTGATGTTTCTCTGCAATGCCATGGGGAAAGAAAAAAAATGTTCCGGAAGACGTTCTAACGAGCCAATGAAAAGGCTCTTTGTGTGGCTCGCCCACTGGCGTCATGAAAGGGAACCGATAACCCGAGGATTGTACTGTCACCATGTGTCAACAGAGAAACCTTTCTAGACTTTTTGGAATAAAATGAAAAAAAAAATTTTGAAGACGTGACAATTTACTCATGTTATTTTCCGTCTGTACCGAAAGTGAGCATTCTAACCTCGTTTTGTTCGGTTAGTCTCTCCCTCGGCCCGTAATTTGGGGCCTGACGTCTACTTTTCCTCCCTAGGTGCGAAATATCCTATTTTCTGGTCCACAAGGTGGCCTCTTCGAACCTCTTCTAGAAACCTAAAGGAGTTCGCAATCTGACCTTACGGCATTCGATTGCTGAGGAGTTTCTCTAAATCCTCGGGGACTTTGGGCCCCCAGAACCGCTGGTAATAATTTTTTTGGGCCCTTTGAAAAGAACCAGAGGAAAAATTGAATTAACTAATCGATTAGTCCCCAGTTTTTTCAGCAAAAAAAAAACCTTTCTCAGAAACTAAAGGAGTTCAGCATCTGAACACAACGGCATTAGCTTCCTGGAGAAATTTGCTCAATATCTGGAGACCTAAGGCCCCCGGAACCGCTGCTAAGTATTTTGTTTATCGACAACGGCACTGATGCTCCCAAATTTTCAAAAATCCCTGTCCTATTTACCTCCAATATTGATCCCGACATCCCACCTAATCCCAATAATCCCAATAATCCCTAGACTCCTCGACACACGTCGTTAAGAAGCGGGGAGGGAGGGAGGGGGGGGGGCGTCGCGACACGACCAACGGCACCCACTGGATGGATGGTGAGAGCGCTCTGGTATTAAACCCGACATTTCAAAGGGTAAACCGCAGCCCAGCAATTCCCCTCCAATCCCCGGAACTCTCGTTCTAATCCAAAAAACATGTTTAACCCAATTACTCCTTGTTTAGTATCCCCCGAAAAACCTCAAGAGCCAGAAATAGAAATTCACCCACAGTGGGAATTACATCACCCGAAATGGCCGTTTGGGATGGGATTGTTGAGTCCCGAAGAAATATTAAAAAAGTAATAAAATGAGTTATTGGGAACGTAATATTTCTTCTGAGAAATGGGGCCCCCCCAAAAATAGAGACCATCGCTAAAAATTATTCTCATTAGAATTTTTTTTTTCACCCATAAAAATAAAATTAACATTCAATTAATTTTTGTTTAGAATTTTCTAATTTTTAAACTGAATATTGGCAATTGATTTTTGGCAAGAATAACATTTTCTTTTATCTTTTGTAGTACCAATTGAACGGCTGATTAATAAGTAATTGAATGATTGAATGATTTGGGATTATTATCTGATTAAACGCTTGACAAATGTAAGAAACTTTTTGTTTTCTTGTCCTCGCTAATTTTACAATTAATGTAAAATTCAAAATCGCACCTCAACTGACACTTTGTGAAATCCGCAATTTTGTACACCCGCCAAATGAAAAAAAAAGTAGAATTCCCGAGGTGAAAAAAAAAAAATGCCGCCGCAAATTCCATCTAGAATCGCAGAGTCCATCACCTTTCAATATTCCCGCGTGTCTGACTCACCTCTGGGCCGTGCGCGCACGTGTTCATCGTACTTCTCTCATTTTATCATTTTTCCTCCCCCCGATTGCAGTCCCAAGAGCATGAGTCGATCCTCCTCGATCCCCGGAAGCCGTCGATACTCTCGCTCTCTCCCACCGCTCGGGCCCCGTCTCCCCCCCCTCTCCGCCGCTCTCGTGGGCCTTACGGCCCTCTCTCGTTTTCTCCTCCACTGCACGTGCACGAACACGGATCACCGTACGATTTTTGCCGGACTGAGAGCGACGGGGGAGGCCGAGAGGGGGATAACAGTCCCTCGTCTATCTCATCGGCATTCGAGTGGTTCGCGCGAGGCTCGTGGGAAAATGAGGCAGGTGCTAGTTAGGATCCCGGTAACCCAAGGTATACGGGGCGAGGCAAACCCCGTGAGCCATTCACGTGTTATATATATCGTTCGGGGCCCTATACGCACCTCTTTCCTTTTTAAATCCTCGGATTCTCCGGGGATTTTTATTTATTTATTTCTCTTTCTTATTTTTCTTTCTTTTTTTTTTCTTTTTCCCTTTATTCCACTGGTGCTCCACCAATTAACCGATACCCTTTAACGAGGGCTTCCGGATGAGATTAAAAAAATCGCGCGGCGAACTGATTGGCCGATTAGACATTGCCAATTGGGGCCTTATTTTAGTCCTATTTATTTATCGGATTCTCATCAAACGGAATTTTTTTATTTAATTATTTATTTGCCGGAATTTAAGCATTCTAAATTCGCGTGAAATTCAGTAATTGATAGTCTAATTTGTTAATCCATTAAAAAAATGTTTTAGGGAATTTTTGGAAAATTAAATTCAGTGAAATTCCTGCAATCGGTGACAATGAAATTTTTATAAATAATAGAATATAAATTCTAAATTTCGGAAGAATAAAAAAATTAATTTTGGAGAAAATTGTTCTCAATCTTTTCCCCGCTTGAAAGAAATCCAATAAATGGAAAAAAAAAAAAACTATTAATTGCCCCGCGAGAATTGTGACCGGTAAAGAGAAATCGTCCCATTAACCCATACAAATTATTCCCGATGAATATTTAATCTCCCCCGAATCACAAAATTTATAACCACTGATTTACCGATATCTTTCGGCGCCGCACACTAATAACTCAGACTGTAACGCATTATGAAAATGTCGTTTACACTGAGCATGAGTTATACGGATTCGTGCATTCCCCTATCCGTGATTTATTTTTAATTGAGTCTGGCTTTAAAACTTTATCGGCAATAATTTACTGAGGCAGGAGCCGATTGGTAAATATCGGCGGTCTTTTTTTTCTCCCCCCGCCGAAGCCACAAAACATCTCCTGCGTCTAAGTTGGTTTTTTTTTAATGAACTCTAGTCGCGTCATTGGGCGGCACATGACACACCAAATGAGGGGAGGGGGAATAATTATCAACTGATTGCGCATTTTCAACGGTACAATCGGTATAGAGTGAGGAAAAAATTCCTCCACGAGAATAGTCAAGTTTTACGCCGGTTTCGGTTCTTTCCTTATTTTTTTTAGCCATCAACTCGAAGAGCAAAATATAATTCAAATGATTAGCGTTATTATCGGTAATCGGCAAATATAAAGCACCTGAGACAAGCGATTTTTCCTGAGGAAGCGCAAAAATCCGTAATCAATAATAAAGTGCAGAATTAATTTTAAATAATTTACCACGAAAACCTGAATTCCTGAATTCCTGAATTTACGATGCGATTTTGGTCTAGCGGTTCCCTCCAGGTATATTGCATAACTGCGAGTCAAGGTTGAAGGTCGAGAATCCCGAGGAGAAATATTAAAGTGGTCGTGAAACTCCTCCCCCGGGGATATTTTCATAATTCAAAATGTCTATTTGCACTTTGTTACAATGAGGGTCTAGACCCCGGAGGTGAATAGAAGAGACAATCGACGATTATTCCTGTGGCGAGAAGCCCCCCTCTGGCAGGTCGTCCCGTTTACCTGGGGTCCCGGTCACTCTATCGGTATTAATGAGCTCTCGAGGATTTTCCGGGTAATTTTGAGGAAATAATTGGGAATTATCCTAGCCGAAATTTTGGTTATGACGTACCAGAAGAATTTAATGTTCTTGGCGCAGGGTTAAATAGAATATACTAATTAATTATTACTATTTTAATTATTTTATATCTACTCGAGCCATGCAACGTCTCCCATAACTCATTCTACGAATATTCAAATATTTAAAAAAATATTTAAAATGAATCAATAATTATTTAAAAATATGATGTATATTTTTTTAAGGACTATTAAACAATTCCGGGAATAAAACAATTAATTTTTTTTTTTTAGAGCTGAGTAAATTTCTTAAAACTGATTTTAAAAGCAATCCTCTCGGAATTCACGGCCGGAAATGTCCCACTGCTTGGGGATAATTGATTTTCGCCTAATGACGTTAAACCACAAATCGAAAATTAACTCGAGTAGATTTGACGCACGAAATCCTGCAACTCGATACGAAATACGTGACGAATTTCCGTTGAGAAAAAAAAAAACAAAAAGACCATTAGAATGGGCTACGTAGGCACCTAATGGGAGATGTTACACGGGGTCCATGTTTTCATGGAACTCAGATTGTGACTCAACTACTTTGGAATTTAATCTCGCTTATACCTGTCCCACCTTCACATACTCCAGTAGTTTTTTGGGTGACTCTGCACGTCTCCGAGCCGAGGATCGGATAAACAGAAGTCCATTCATCCAGAATGAACCAAAAATAGATTTTTTCTCCAGATAATAAATTTTTTTAAAAAACCTCTCGAGACTATTTACCTCATCAATTTTAATTGCTCAAAGTAAATGGCTTTATTAATAATTAAGCGAAGTCGATTCCCCGAAAAAATTACGAATAATTATTTTAACTTTTCGACCGGTTAAATAACGTCAGATAATCCCAAGAATTTTTCTGCCGGGAGAGGACCTGAATCGTATTTTTTTATAATTTTTTATAAATTAAGAAGTCAAATAAAATTATACATACGCTAAAATAGTAAACGGAACCTTATACACTCGTCGATTCCATAATACTAAGGGAGGTCTTCAAATCTCGAAGATGCGAGATGCGATTAATCGATGATGTCAATGTTATCGATTACTCGATAATGAATTTTGTCATTATTAACAAATAACAAAAAAAAACGGTAGAAATCGCGATGAAGTCGTAGACATTTGTGTCTCGATTAATCGATAAAAGTCGAGAATCGATTCAGAAAATCGATTCTCTTTCGATAATTCCTCGAGTGTGCCTCGAGTGCTCATTCGAGATATTCAATAAAACTTTTATTGAGGATTCGACAAACTCTCCTGAAGCGATCCGCCAATTTTTTTCGATTACCAAACGAAACGATAATTTCCACTAAATTCTTTTCGCTGATAAAAAAAATATAAAAAAATCATTGTCACCATTAATTTGATAATACTGCGTTGCGAGGAAGCCAAGCGGAATTATTTATAATTCGTGTATTTCCCTGGGCGCCGGTGGGGCCCGCACAATGGAATTCTGGTGGCCCCCGGGGGCCCACTACAGTCATGGCCGGCTGTTTCGGGCCCTCGTGGGAAAATTGAGCACGTGCGAAACCCCAAGGACCAGGAGCCTCTTATTGTTCCATCGTCTTCGTGTCCTCTCCACCCCCCCTCAAGGTCTTCTTTCAAGCTGTAATCTAAGACGATCGGGTTCTCTTTCTTCTCCAGTTCTTCGGTACTTCTTATTTTCAGTGAGTCCCACCGGTATCGGCATTTCTGCCGTTGATTTTTATTTGAATGTCCTCGGTTTTATGGGCCTAGGGTGGTCTGACTCCCATCAAGTCATCCGCTGTGATGATTTTTCAGGGAAAATTGAGGGAGATAATGGGCTTTTGGCGTGTCTCACCCGACTTAATGACTTCGGTACATTTATATCGAGTCGTAAACGAGATCTTCTGGAATTTCTTAATCAACTGATTTTTTTTCTCTATCTCCAAAGCTATTTCAATTCCAAAAGCTCTTAGAAAATTTAATTAATTCATTTTTTAATGATAGAACATTTGAGGTCATTAAGAAAATTAATAGACCCATATCTTCAGACACTCTAATTAAAATGGATTTATGAAGACTAAAATTGATTTGCTCAAAAGGGACGTCATGCACTGAACAATAAACCGATAACTAAATAAATGTTTATAAAATTGATTTCGCAATTTTTTTTACAAAAAAAAAATTGCAGGCCGCGGATATCAATTTATCCTAGTGGAATAATAAATAAAAAAAATTGTTTCGGCCTAAATAAATTATTATCATGCGTCAATGAAAATAGGAAAATTTTGTGGGCCACTCAGTCGTTGAAAAAAAATCGCAAAAAAATTTTTGAGACGCAATTAACGCCGCAATGATTTTCCTCAGGAATATCGTGGACACGTGACCCGCGAGAACAGAGAAAGCCCCGTACACTTATTATCATCGCCTCCGCGCACTTATCCTCTCTCCCTCCGTCGGGAGGAGCACGTGCCGGCAACGAAGGCCACCTCGCGTACATGCGATCCCCCTCTCGTCCCCCCCTCAATTGTCGAGGTGATTTGAATTTATAAAAACAAAAAAAAAGGTTTCCGGGTGAGTACATCCTCATCTGTAAATGCGCATTACATGGAAATCAGGTGGAAAAATTGAGTCAACTTTTTTTCTAAAGTTTTTATCGGCTAAACCGGTCGAGTATCGTCGGACATGCAACACTCGATAGCAACAAAAAAAATTTCCATGCGGAGAAAAAAATTAAAAATTCATGAGACAAAGAGAGTGACTTTTCGAGGGATTTTTTTGCTCCCTCGAGCGATGAAAATTGTTTAAAAAATTAAATTACGCACAAGGTGGAGGGGGTTTTTTTTTCTTCGCGAAACAATTATCGAAATAATCAATGTGCCGATAATGAGTCGATCCTCCTCGAACATTTGAGAAAAAACTAAACAATTGAGACAGAGAGTGACTTTTTGAGGGATTTTTTTCCTCCCTCGAGTATTGAAAATTGTTTAAAAAATTAAATTACGCACAAGGTGGAGGGTTTTTTTTTGTTTTTCGCGAAACAATTACCGAAATAATCAATGTAACCCAGTGGTATTGTTAGTCGCACGAGCCTGGGAACGCGATAGCACGTGCCGAACGATAAAATCCCATGTAGTGGGGATAAACGAGAAACACTCAAAGGGCCATGTGTTAAACTCCAGGTGAACTCGACTCCGTGGGAATGTCTACACAGCTCTTCACTCTTTACCATTAATATTGCCCAAGAGATTCTTCAAATCGGCTTTAATTTACGAGTGACGTTCAAGGAGATGTACCACTTGAAGTACAAACAACCCAATCTCGAGCGATTTAATTTTTTCCGAATGATCTCATTCGGAAAAATAAAAAATGCGAAAAAAAAAATCTGTCACACTATTAATGATAAAATGGCATACATTAAACTGTCAATGCGACCTTTGATTGTTACAACAATTGCCATTGAAGGGGGGAAACAAATTCCCCCGGAGTGAATATTTATTTTCAATTGAGCGTTTGTCGCTGGCAAATTAATTTTTTTCATCAACGGAAGTCGCTAAAAATTCTGGAGTCGTCACTGCGCGCAATGAACATTGACAATGATATTCGCAATTTCTGACAGATAAAGAGGAGAAGCCCTGAAGAGCTGCTCTGCCCAGCGGAAGAGTATGCGAACCCCGGGGATATCCGGGTTGGGCATTAAACGGTCAGTGGGCGCTCCCACGGGGCACGAGCGGCATTATTAGTCCCAGCCCCTGCCCCCCCCGTTTCCCGCGACTTCTTCCGGGCGGAATCGACCCCTCCGAGAGTGGTTTGTTGTTGCCCCTATCTACTTATTCCCGTACGATCACTCCCGGGGATTTGGATTGACGCGTGCGAACGAATGTTTCAGCCACTTCGAGGGGTGAAATTTTGGAGGTATCTCCACCGTGTTCATTACCCACGGCACGAGCCAAAAGGTGACATATGTTTTTTTTTTCTACGAGGGGAACAGATGGGCACGTGAGAAAATTGATACGTCCGAGTTTAAATGGGATTGTTTTTATCACTTCGGTTTTTATTTTAATCAATCGTTCGTCGAGTTATTTTCAAATTAAATGAAATAAAAAAGTAATTTAATTAAATTAATTATTTTCATTAATAAATAATGACTTTCGACAAATAATCAAAATCAATTAAATCATCATCTCCACAATTAAATAATTGCATAGACTGAATTTCCAGAATTTCAATAAAATCCCAAATAATGTTTTTTCTAATCAGAAAAATTAAAAAAATTATAACAAAAAAAAAAAAATCCAATTCGTGATATATTTAGATCGTCACAGTTCGCGTCTTTCACAGAGAAAAAAAAGCGTTCGGCAATTAAAGAATGCGTGAGAATAAAAAAACCCATAATCGTTAACTCGCGCAATTTCAACCGCCGTTGACTCACTTGCTTCCTTCCGCTCTCGCAGCCTCCGCCTAATCCACGTGTCGTCCGCACGTGCCTTACCCAAACATCCTCAACTGTAACTACACACGTGCATTAGAAATCCCCAGCGCCCCCCCCTCCAAATACACCGAGAGTTATCCACAAAATTGATGTTTCGCGATGCGTCTCGCCAATGCACGTGCGGACAAATTGACTCCCGCGAGAGAGTCTCGCGTTGTGCACGTGTCTCAATTGCCCCCTCCCTCCCCCTTCCGCCCCCCATTCACCCAACGTTAAATTAATGAACTGAGAGTTGAATCCATTACCCAACACTTTGTAATTACTCACTGGCCACAAATGTCGAGTAAATTCACTGCTCAATTCCCGTAACAAGAGCGACTTCATTGTTAATATTTTCATTAAATAATTGTAATTGTCGAGAGGAAAAAAAAACTGGGTAAATTCGCGTGACAGTCTCTGCAAAATGCGCATCTCATCGAGGGAAAAATAAGAAAAATAAATCCACTCCATAAAAAGGAAAATCTCTGACTGTCGAGTGGTCACGTAACTCTCGAGCAAACGATAACTGCCTAGGGCATTGGCAGGGACGAGATGGGGTAAGGGGGGTGGGGAACTACCCACAGCTAAAGGAAGCAGTAACTCGTTAATACCCAGAAGAGTCGCTAATCCCCCATCATCAAAGGAAAAATCAAAAGTGCCCTAAAAACTAGTCTTCCAAACGCAAAAGCCAGTTCTCAACTGCTTCGAATCACCAGATTCTCGGAGTACGGCAAAGACGAAAACCTTCAATTTACCACAAATTGAAAAAAAAAAGAAAGACAATTGCCGGAGGGCACATCGAGAGGAATTGATTTCAGTCGGAAATTTCCGAGTAAAGTAGCTTGAATTTTTTTGTCACTCCAATTATCATTGAATGATGAATAATTTTTTTCTCAATTCCAGCAGTTGTTGGACTGTTTAATTAACATTTGATGCGCAATTTAATAATTAATCGGAGAATATTATTTAGCTCGGGTCAATGAGACTCGGCAGTTGAATCATTGAACCCCATAATGACTCGGTGAATGATCCACCCGGGTATATCCCAAAGAAAAAATAAAAAGCCTCAGTTTCCCTCAAAAAAATCATCTCACCCCAGGTAATGAATCCCCAGATCTCCACGTGCAATGATTACAAATCTGAAAACCACGGGAAAAATAAAGGCCTCCCCCCGTTCCTCCCAGTGGGAGCAAATAGAAGACACCGAAAAATAAAAGTGGAATGAGGAAAAGAGAGTAGGAGGTATATAAGTGGTACGAATAAGGACAGAGAAACGGTGACGATGGCTTGGTGTGGGCGCGTGTCTGGCAGCTGCCGCTTACAGGTGGTGTGCTTGCTTGGGAACCAAGCTCTACGGCGCGTTCCCACGGAAGGTCCGTTTCCCTCTCCCCTTGTCCCACCACCGGGCCCCGTTTTCCACTAGCCTTACCCATACATTTCCCCCCCTCCCGCCGAGCGCACCAGACGAGATTCCTCCCCACCCAACAGAAGCACCACGGCCGGGGATATAAAAGCCGGTGCGCAACACCACCACCTCACATTTGTCCGCTGAACGTTGAACAGTGAAGTTCGCACTCAAGCAGTTCAAGTTTATAATATTCATATTGAAATAATCAGTGGTGACAGCGCACTCGCAGTCTACTCCAATATCAAGTGAACAATTCAAGAGTCTAATTGATCTTGATTAGTGATAACAAGTGATTTTGTGTTACTACCGAAGGGATATTAAACCAATTATGCAGATGCACGAGCAGATGATGGTTGTCGATGGACAGGAGCAACCAATTTCAAGAACTTATCAGTACAGAAAGGTAATTATCAGTGGAATAATCTGTCAAACTTGACAATTCCAAGAGATAAGAGAAAATATTTCTGGGAGGATGTCAATGCCAAGTAGATAACACTCAAGACCAAATCTATAATGTCCTCTTATTTTTTGCTTCTTCAGGTGATGAAACCAATGCTTGAACGCAAACGTCGAGCCCGCATCAATCTCTGTCTGGATCAGTTGAAGGATCTCATGGTGACAGCACTGGCTGGTGATGGTGAGAACGTAGCCAAGCTCGAGAAAGCTGATATCCTAGAGTTGACAGTACGTCATCTCCACAAGCTTCAGCGCCAGCAGCGTCTCTCTGCCAATCCAGTGATTGATTCCGATCGTTTTCGGGCTGGTTACACACACTGCGCAAACGAGGTGAGCCGCTGTCTGGCAGCAACACCAGGAGTCGATGTGGCGCTTGGTACAAAACTCATGACACACTTGGGTCACAAGTTGAATTCAATGGACAAGACTGGCCCATTGACCATTCACGTGGCGGCGCCTCAGTCGTCGCCGTCGGGCAGCGAGTCCTCGATGGGCGATGAGTACTCAATGCCCTTGACCCCGGCATCCAGCCAGCCGTCGCCATCGGCAATGAGGAGTGACGTCGACCTGACCATCTCCAGTCAGACACACCAGGGACTCCTGCAGGTCGCCAAACCCACGGAGACAGTTTGGAGGCCGTGGTAGATTTACGATTGATTGAGGAGGACAATTGTGCTAATGTCCTCGTGGGGAGATTTTTATTTGTGATGATAGAGTCAAAATTATTGGGGCCTTTGATTAATGCCAGAGAGAATTTATGTTATTGCCTGGCGAAAGATGGTCGAGAGCATTTTTGTTGGGGGGGGAGGACTCAGTACGAGGGGGATAATTCGTTGAAAATGTCTGCCATATTTTTAACGAGGCGTTGATTCCGGGAGAAACGTTTTTGATTGTTCTTTTTTTTAATTAGGAGAGGGTCAAGACACGATCTCGATACGACACGAGGCCATACGTTGGGCCGAGTGCTGCAAGCTTTAATTTACTACAGAGTTTCAATGGTTTTTGTCAGTTTAATGATTGTTTAATGGGGAGTAATTTTTTTTTGTCAGTTCTGGCAGCCCTTGTACTGGTTAATTGATAATTAATGTGCAATTTAGTAATTTGACTTTGCTCGGCTGAGGCTGATGATGTGCAGAAGGCGCCAGAACATTTTTCAATTCGAGTTGATGAGCCTCGTCTCGGTCTTTTTTTTTTTAATCATTGACGATGTATCATTAGATCCTTGATTTATAGCGAGAAAATTGTCATAAAAATTGTTAAGGATTTCTATGGCCGAGCGGAGGATCTTGTGATAGAGAAACATGTACCTGTGATATTTACTGTAGCAGATGTGCTAGTAAATGATTATTAGATTTATAAAATAAACAGAATGATTTTTTTTAATTAAGCAAATTATTTTCGATTTTTTCATTCCCAACCATGACCTTCCTGGCTGATTCGATCATGTGATCGTGTGATTTTATTCGGGGCCAATTAATCATTCCAATAGTGACGACAGATTTTATTTTAGAGTGACACGAGTGCCAAATTAATTTGGGGTAATTAGTCGCGTGGACTGAGGTATAAAGTGAATGGATAATAATTTTTTTTTGGGGATTTTTTGCCATTCAAATTCGAAAATTATGCTGGGGATTGGTGATCGGTTTGATTATTACGGCGAAGAGGAGAAAATCGATCGGATAAAAAGCTGTCAGTGGATTCATTGATATTGGGTCAATGTAAACATTTTTACGAAGGCAATTACTCATTGGCTGGTTTATGGGCATGAAAGTACCCACAAGTGATAAGTTAAAACCGGTAGTTCTGGTGATCTCGTTTCGCTGAGGGGGGAGTACATCGATTCATTGAAATTTCGCGTCAGGCGCTTTCATTGATCCAACGTCTAGGCTAATCTCGCGACACTAGAGATTTATTGAACGCTTGAAAAACTCCACGGAGGTAATTAAAAAGGCCCAGCCATTTTCGGGGGCGATAATCATTTTTTTCTGTCGGTGACAAAATTATTTAAAAGTAGCCAGTGATTTAATTAATTTTTTCCCTTGATTCGTTCGCCATTAAATGCTTCTCCTGATATTTTTATGATCGACGAATAATTATTCATTACTACTCGCGGGTATTTTTCGGTAAAAAACTCATGAAATATTCATTCAGCGATTGTTAAACAATTTCAAAGGTCAAGAATTCTTACGGCAATAAAATATTCCGGAGGATTTTCAGTCCTCACCTGATTTTTTTCGCAAATTAAAATTGATATTTGTAATCGGTCAACTATTCCAAACGTGGAAAATTGACGAATAGTCAGATTTTTCGAACTTCTTTCATCGTCTCCACATTTTTTCCATTAAAATTCCGAATTTTAACTATTGATCAACAGAATAAAAAAAAAAATTACCAAACGAATTTGGCAAATTGTACTAAATTCCAAGTCTAAAAATTGGTAGACAGTCAAGTCTTTCCAACGAATTTGCTCCTTAAGAGGCCTCAGGCCCACTAAAATCCTCAATTTTCCCAAAAAAATGGGAAATAAAATAATTTTGCAAATTTTGCCAGCTTTAAAGGTTAAGAATCCCTAAAAAATCGTAAACAATCCTTTAATCGCCTGTTCTAACCTCCCAAATCCCCGCAACCCGCGAGGCCTCAATTAATCAAAGCAATTAAACTAATTACTCATAATGGGGCTGTCATCGAAATCTAAATAGCGTCGATTGACATTGAACCACAAAATTGTTGTGGAAGCAACAGTGTCGCGAACCCGCACGTGTGACAAACGAAAATAAATCAGCGATAGCTGGCATTTTGACTCGAAAATCGGATATAATTGGCATTGCGGAGACGCCAGAATCCTTAAATATCGTTTCGCGATGATTTGGGATGCTCAGAGTGTGTAAAAACATGCTTAGAATCCAATAATACTCACATTAACGACGACCAAATCGGCGCACAGCTGTAGCACGTGTTGTCAGGACAGGTGCACTATCACGCTAGGCGGCCATCTTGCGGCGTACCTCGGCCAACCACAGGCGGGATGGCGCGCTTTTCAATCGGACACGATGACTGCCAGTTTATCTACAAATGGAACATCACGAGATTATGATTACTCCACCAATAAAATAATTTATCTGAAGAAAAAACAACGATTTTATTAATTTCGAAAATACAAAATTTGATTTGTATTGAAAAATAAGAATTATCTTCGATTTAGATCGCTGATTAATATGAATCATGACAAAATTAAATTACAGTATTTTTGTTTATCAATAAATAAAAAAAATATATTTCCAAAAATTTAACTAAATGTGGATAATAACTAAAGAAGAATTTCTTCTAATTTTTTTTTCTTGCCAGAACCGACCGAAGCCTCTACAATTTTTAAAAACTGACAAATTAATTTTAATTAAAAATTTCCGTTAGAACTGAATTAAACAAAAAACCACAAATAATTTTTAATTGAAAATTAATGAATTTCCAGCAGACATTGAATTTACCCGGCAATTAACCGAAATAAATCTCCAAAAGTTCCAAGACAGAATTTAAAAAATCCCGCGCTGTTACCTTTACCGACAGTGGGTAGACGTGAATTCCCCACGGGCCGCCCCGACGCCGCCAAAAGGCATCTCCACAAATTCTTTCCACTGGAAATTAACTTCGGGATGAATCTCGCGATTTCCTCGATTTTTGGCTCTCCAAAAATGCCAATCGTCTGAGAAAGCCTCTCCCAACCCCTCCAATCGCAGGAAAATAATTCCCCACGGTGGTAATCATGGGAAATTCCCCAGAAAAAAAATTCACAAGATGTCGCCGAGAGTCGCCCCGAAGCACACTCAACCAAACGCACGCGGTCGAGATTAAAAACGTCCGGGATCGCCATATTGTCTGGCCGTAAAGCGTAGAAAAAACATTGTGTTCACGTGGAATCCGGAAAATCTCGAGAGTAATAAAAAAAATCCAAAAAATCCATCGAAACAAGTGTTCACGTGATTGTCATCGTAAAAACGTGCGGATACGTCGTCCGGGATCTTCCGAGATTGCGGAATAAATTGGTAAGTAAAAATCGCCGGCATCTCTGGTACTGGGGCCTCGTGTCCCACTCTCGGCATTTCTTTATCACCCGAAGCCCAGTAATTCCGAGTAATTCAACCGACAACTCGAGAAACTCGGGCCCAATTTTATCCCGATAATTTTTACTGCCCTCATTACTTCGTCGGTTTTTTCTGGAGGTGATGGGGGTACCCCGGGGATAATTGACGATTTATTTCTGCACTCGTGAGCATTACGAGACGTTGCACAATATGGACGCGAGTGAACCCCGAAAATGCAACACGTAGGACCGGTTTTCTGATGATTTCTTGATTTACCCAAGGTTTGGAGGTCTTGACGAGGTGGCTGGAGGGGATTTTTCGAGAGCTGGGGCTCTTGGGGAATTCTACCGATGGGGTGTGTGAAAATACGACATCTGGAGATCGCGGGGAGAGCGGCCCGTGGGCGAAGGGAGCGCAATGCCACGGAGTCAATGGCTTCGGCATCAATTTTTTTAATCGCTGGTCACTGGGTCTCTATCTCCTCTGTCCTATTTCGTGATCAACGATTTATGGGATCGAATCAATTTGATTGGGTTTAGAATTCATCTGAAGACTCACCAAAATTCCCTGGGATTCGAGACAATTCATTAGATTTAAAGAATTTTTTTTTGTTGAGGAAAATTAATTATTTTGTTCACCTCAAGTTCTCGAGTTGTTCTCCAGATTTTTGGGAATCAGGAGAATTGTTGTCGGGATTTTTGCCACGTCTGTTTGTGTTGTTAATTAATTTTTTAAAGATTATTCCTTTCATTTTGGTTATTAATTTCAAGGTTTGGGCGTGGGGAAATTCCGGGGGACAATTATCGCTTCATTATTTTATTTTCTCGGTTATCCGGTTTTTATTACCTCGTCAGATTGAAAGCCATTTATATTTATATATTTATTTATTTATTCAGGGGTTTTATTCATATTTTTAATGACCACTTTACTGATCGTTTTGTTGATGTCAGCAGTTCGCTATCAGCTCTGGCATTTATTGAGGACTCGCAATTTTCTGGAGTTATTTGCGGCGTTATCAAAATTGCCGAACCGATAAAATATATTTTAATATTGTAAAGGAATATTCCTATAAATTTATTCCATCAATTTGTCCATCCAAAACTGATTACTCCAAAGAAATTCGATCTAAAGTTGTCAATAAAATTGTCTGCTGATGTCAGCAATTTCAGGGAACAATTTTCACCTACTCAATTTTTTCTCAACCTTTTTACGGTTTCAATTAACATTTACGTTAATGACGACGTCGTTAAGGTCAAGTAACCCATAGACTTTATAAATTTTTATTCCCCTGGCTACCTCATAGGCACCTCTTGCTGAGTATTAGTGATAAGACAGACTTGAAAAATTTATTTCCGAGCCCAAGTCAATTCTTCTATCATTTCTGTTTCTCCTGTCGTGTTGACAATTGAACAATGACAAATAACCCATTAAAATGCGATTGAATACCAAAATATTTATAAAGTGAGGAGCGACTACAATTGACTTGGACCGATCAATAATTTTTCAGTTGTAAAGGGAATTCCTTGGGCTCGTTATTTTTTAAATAAACTCAGGTTTTTAATTCCTCCCGTACGCAAGACTAAAAATATTTCTAAAAAGGCAATTCAATCCTAATTATTCAAATGACATTGACAAGCTTCTAACATCCATTGTCCATCTCTTGATTATAATTTATAAATAAAATAATACTTAATTGATCTCAGTAGAATAATTTGGAGATAATTTGTCGAGTCATCTTTTACCTCAAAAATTCCCTCTTGAAAAATATTTGTTGCTAGTTTTGTTATAAGAATTAGTACTTCAGAGGGAAAATTATTTGTATAAAATATCGTCAAAAATATAATGAGAAATTTAAGACAGAGAAAAAAAAATATAATAAGTTGTTAATCCATCAGATTTTGTTGGATGAAAAAAATGAGAATAAATTCTCTAACTGAATAGTTTAAATATTTATTTCCATTCAAACGAGTAACAATCGTCTCTTCGTCATTGTTGGGCATGCTAATGACGGGGGGGAGGGGCGAGGGGGGGCTGGGGGCATTCGTATCTCCCTTCTACCTGTCTCTAGACTCACCTAGAACGAATAGTCACTGGTTTTATCTCGATTTTTCATTTCTTCATTTTGTCCAGTCTTACACCGCTCGAAAGCCCATTACCAACCGGCTCAACCGCCCAGTTCTTCTCGGTCTGCGTCTGCGCACCTCGACACGACCAGACTAGACTTTTCCTCGTATCCACGTGCAACAAAATTTTCATAAACAATTGGGATTTTTTTAACAATTGACACTGTCGTCTCAACTATTTATTCAACTCGTACTGTCAAATTTCCGTTTTTATTCGCGTTTTTTAATGTTTTTTATCAAAATATTTTCTTAATTTTTTTATTATTACATCTGTGCGCATTTGTTGTCGATATTTAATGAATCTGAACATGGATTTATCATTGGTAAGTCATCACAACTCAAACTCGATTAATTGATTTTTACTCTCTTCTCAAGAATTTCTGAAATTTTTTTTTACTATTTTATTCTTCGCCGTATGGTAGAGGTGACAGACGAAATTATTTATTTTCAATCTCTAAACAATTGTGGAAATTAAGTAAATTTGTTTTCTCGTGGAACAACAAATTTTTAACTAAGAACATTAGGTCAATTATTTACTCAGTCTCTGCATTGAATAATTTATATTCAATTTCCGGTGTTTACATTTTTTTATTGAAACACTTGGTTAATTGTTTTATTATCTCATGTGCGCACTTGTAGTCAACAATTGATGAGTACTCAGAGAAATTGTTTATTAATAGATTGACAAACGTTTAATTACCTAATTTTTTGGAGGAAAAATTCGGAAAAAATTGTCAATTTTTTTTCTCTACGTCGGGGGGAGGAATTTACCGTCTCGAAGATGGTTTTTAAGTTTACAGACTTTCATTCCTGCGAGTTAGTACTATCATAAGACGCGTACAACGAAACAGACAATGCGACGACAAGTGATAAGCCGGACACGAGAATTCATATGGAAATTAGCGACCCTTGCCATTTCTCATGAACGAATTCCGACAATTGTTACCACCAATTAAATTGTTTAAAGAATTGTTCAACCCGTCAATTGGTTTCCACAATTGTGGGGAACAATTGGGTAGTTTAAACAATTCTTACAAATTTATTTCCTCTCCGATGACCGAAACGAATGCCAAACAATTTGTCCAGTACAATAAAAATCAATTAATTCAGTTCAGTTAAAAATTATGCGGCAATTTGATAGTCTCACATGGGGCCAATGATTAAAAATAATCCCCTGAATTACCGTTGCCAATAAAACTGTTGGCAATTCATCGTCAGAGCAATATCAGGCCCGTAAACTCCGATAGCTCCTTGCGAATAGTTGCGAGGATTTGTTTCACTCTCTGATTTTTAGCGGGAGAACCAGTCCCTCGCACTTGAAGCGAGTTCCCTCACCTCCGTGAAAGTTCAATTGCATATTATCATGACAGCCGTAGCATTCACCCCATAAATTCCTCATTATAAAAATCGATTTCCCCCTGCCCAAACCGACAGACAATTTTTTGAAAAATGCTGTCGTCTATTTTTTGGAATTTTCTAAAGAGAGAATAAATAATTGACTCCAGAAATATGATCCCCGCAAATTGCCTGCACCTCGCGGTGACTGTCAGTATTTTTTAAATCCGCGAAAAGCAAGGATAAACACTTTCTACTGATAGCAGAGTATTTTTTCCCGTTTGCATAATTCAACATTCTTATCCATTGCAAAACGTTATTGATACAGGCGTACGATTGTATCGATGAATTTTTCTCCGGGTTCTGACAATCTCCAGCCAGCAATTTGTCAATGTCTCATTATTTAAAATAATTAGTGATTGCAGGGAAAAATGTTAGAAATCTTTTTTACAACTGAAACTACACGGAAATAATTTTTTCCGGAGAAATTCCGATAAATGTTGATAAATACGAGTTTCAAATAGCAATTTTTCAATGTCTAATTATTTAAAATAATGAGGAATTCTAGGGAAATATGTCCGATTTTTTTTAACAACTGAAACTACGCGGAGATAAATTTTTTAATAAAAATTACGGTAAGTGTGAATAAAGACCTCCAAAATAATTTCCAAATTCTCGAGTAACTCCCGCAAAATTCAATATTTTCATCTCGGATATTATCCCACTCAAAATATAGTTTTCAAAAAATGGTTTGTATATCTGACGAATTTATATTTGCCTGAAATTTTGAAGATATCGAGCGAAGGAACATCAAAACAAAAGGTGTCAGGTAAAGCGAGGATTTACCTTGACAACTGGACAGTGCTCGTAAAATTCAATTTTGAATTTTTTTTTGAGCGCTCCTTGTGAGAATTTGTTATCACCCCCTCACCAGATTGCTCCCTTAGTCTCTCTGGGGTCCCTCTTAGTTGTCTCTGGGATCAGAAGCCCCTGAAATTCACCAGAAAAAATTTTATCAGTTTTTTTATATGAAAAAAAATCTCTGGGATTGAATTTTAGAATACTTACAGGCCCTGGAAGGGGTCTCATGGGTCTTGTAGAGGCTTAAGGGCCCGCGGAGAAGTCCTGTAGGCCCCCACATGACCTTCATTAACTGACCAATGTTAATGATAATTAATGATTAATTCTCTTTCAGTCCCCACGATATCCATCACAAATTAGCTACCGTGGATCAGAATCATGGGTATCAAGAACGTACAGCTGGTGAAGTGGACCTTCCCATTCGCCCTCATACTCGGCTTATTCTGGTACAGACGTCGACGCGTAGATCGAGTTGATCCAGGTGGAAAATCAGAAATCGAGAAAGAGGAGGTTAAGGATTCCCTCACCATCCAGGATAAGAGGAGTCTGAGTGACTCTGGGATTAATATCGATTCCCCCTCGAGTTCTCCAAGCCAGAAGGGCTCACCAGAGGGTCAAGGGACCGGCTCAAGCCCCCGAAGGGTCAGCGAGAGCCTGGACATCCCCACGAGGCGGCTAAGCTGCCAGGGAATCTCAATAAAAACAAAGTCTGGGAGCAGTTCCTGGTATACTGAGGTAGAGGACATTCCCGAGATGAAGGGGATCGTCCTGGGGAGCAATCCCAAGTCCTCCAACTTTGAAATGATGTCCAGGGGCAAGAGCCACCTGGAGATGCCGAAGGACAGCGAGGAAAAGGTCGTCTTCAGTCAAGTTCCCGAGGACGAAGAGCCAAAGATATCCATTCATGAGAACAAGACAACTGGACAGGCCATTTCTGAGAGGGACTCAGCCAATCACAGTCCAGTCTCTGGTGTTCTCGAGGGCAGTGTCAATGATGAAATCAGGAGTGAGGGCAGCACTGACAGTGGAAAGGGTAGATAATTTTTTGTGTTTATGAGAACATGAGAAAGATGATTTTACCCTCAGCTGAATCCCCGAAAGGATGGGTTTGTTTCTTCGGGAATTATCTTGAAATCGAGGGGTTTTAGAACCAAATGTTATATCAACTTGTTTACGGAGAATTTCACTAACTACAAAAAAGATTCAGTGACATTTTTCCCTAAAACTACTTGATTTTGAGATAATTCGACAATACGAACAATTCAATTAAGGGCAGAATGAAATTAATGTTTTTTAGATACTTATTTATAGCGAAATTATCTCAGGAACAAGTGGCTCGACGAAAAAATGTCACAAGAGCTCTATTGAAGTTTAGAAAATTCGCTACAAATGATATCTCATCACATTTTTCCGAAAAACTAATGCGTTACGTTCAAATGAACAATTGAAATAGGTAATAGAGAATGATTATTTTAGGTGGAAGTATCAATGGAAAATTGACAAAACGAAAATCCGCAACAACCTACCAGTTCACATTGCCCCAGACCCTGGTGGGTCGTATGATTGGTAAACGAGGCATATCAATTCAACAGTTGAATGCCAAAGCAGGAGTGAATATAACAGTAAAGCGTCATCCAACAACAAAACACCTGAAACTCTGTGTAATTGAGGGATTACCTGAGAACATAAATACAGCACTGGACCTCATCAGGCAGAGATTTCCACAGAAAAAATTCCCTGAAGTCACGCTCGATTATGTGAACTTGACGAACAATCCTGAGGAGATACCTTGGATGACGGAGTTGATGCAACTGCATCTGGTGGATGGTGTCAACAACGATGTTATGGTCTGTCAACTCTTTCAGCCCGATAGACTGTTCATTCAGTTGCCAACCCATCCAACTTATCCATCACTCAGGCTGTTAGATTACAATATGACACAGCTGTATAGTACTATTGAGTCGCCACCAGTTCCAGATCAATTGACTCGTGAGTATTCATTTATTTTTGCCATTTAATCGACAAAAGTTCACGCACTTCAACATCTCGAGAGATTAATTGCTCGTAATGTTCCAGGGAATGAGCAATTTTTCCTCTGGAATTAATTAGAAAAATTATTAAGGCAAGAGTCCGGAGAATGTCTAAATATCTTTCGTTGACTTTGTTAATAAAAATCTGGTCAAAATAATTCAGGCCAACATCACTTACCCAACTCAACGTGGCACAGGATTTTTTTTTGTTCATGTTCGATATTTTCACAGAGGGAATGATTGTCGTTGCCAAATGGTACGACACCTGGGTACGTGCTCTTGTAGAGGAGGCAGATCCAGCTGGTGAGAAGCATTTAGTCAGACTCGTCGATCACGGCGGCTTCTGGACATTTAGTAATGCAGAGATGAGGAAAATTAGATCGGATTATCTGACGTTGCCTTTCCAAGCAATTGAAGTTTCATTAGCTAATATTAAGCCAATAAATGGTAATTTCGTGATTGATATTTTATTGTGAGCTTGCATGGGAGAATTTGAGATGATTTTTATTAATTTCTTCATTGCTTCCCGGGGATTCAGGTGAATGGCAACAGGAAGCCTATGATGTCGTAGCCCAAATCTGTTCAAATGGCATTGGACAGGCTCAAATAGAAGGTTACATCGACTCAAGTATTTTTATCAGTCTTTATATTAATGTACCGAATCATGGGGTAAGTTTGAGCAATTGTCTCCAAATATTCCAATATTCAATTCAAGATTAACTAAATCAAATCGAATAGATTTTTTTTCTTTACAATTATCAATGTCACTCCTCGCTAATTTAGTTATCAATTATTTATTTTATTTTCCAGGTAATATCTGTAGCCCACGAGTTAATAGCACGAGGTCTCGCTGAGTCAGTATCATTCGAGGAAATGCTCCCCGAACAGCCCCTGGCCCAATCATAAATCTTCAGCAATTTAAAAAAAAAATTAAAAATGTGTGATTTTAAAGGCTTTGCCCATAATTTGTGTAAGTCCAGTAATTTCATTAGTTTAAACGGTAGAGAACTGGTACATACGTGTGAGTGTGATTGTTTTTCCCCTTTTCAATTATTTGAGAAACAAAAGTGTGTCTGAGTATAATATCTCATGAATTTTTTTTTTCAACTTTTAAAGCCAAGAGCCCTGTTTTGCATTTAACTGTGAGAGTATTTCTAATGAATGGGTTTTCTTTTTTCGTTAAAAACCGAGAAAATAATTGGAATTTAACTGATAACTGAATTTTTCCCCCTCATCGACCATCACCGATTGATAATCAACATTTTCGTTGTGAAAAATGCGAAAAAAAATTTCCTAATTTTTCTTTTTTCGAATCTTCCTCTTTGCAGTTTCACAAAAATTCATTTTGATATTTTTGTACATAAGTAGAGTGCATGGGAAGTGGCGTTTTAATCTCATCAGTGCATGAAAAACTATTTTACTGGCAAAATAATGCATTTATATTAACAAATCTCCATTATTCAATCGAAAAAAAAACAATGACTGACTTATAAATGTTCATGATAAATCATTTTCAACGACCATTTCAATGAGAACTGCAGGAATATGAATAACACTGGTGAGTGTCACTTGTATGAATGCAGTAATTTTTTTTTCTATCAAAATGCAAAATAATATAATTTCTTCAATAGCAAATGAATTTAGTTAAGAAGTCATAAATTTTTATACGCCATTCAATAATCTTGCGTCAAGTATATTAATTAATGTAATAAGTAATGAGCAGCAATATCTGCATTTCAGTGATCGATGTGAAATCGTTTCGATTATTAACGTTAAAGTTGAAGTTAATTTTTTAGGCTGAAATTCTGGTCGTAATACCTCCTGTAAATATTGTAAACACTTGCGATTTTTTTTTTTTCATTTCCACATATTAAAATATTTATACATTAACTGATAAGAGAGAGGGGGGAGAGCGAGTGAGAGAGAGGGGAAATCCTCGAGTGGAAATGACAATGGAGAATAATTAACAGAATAATACTTGTCAAATTGTCCGAATGAAAAATGTTAGATTTAATATTAAAGTTAAAAATTGAAATCATGAACAAACGCGAATAAATAGGTAATTCGATGTACTGTAATACAAATTCAGGACAAATTTTCATTAAATAATTGAATCCTATTTTCGAAAACTCTGTGGCCACTGAGAGCTGGGAATGTCTCGTTGTGTTATCATAAAATGAAAAATTCATAGCAAAAACTGTATTATTGTTGGAAACGTTTCATTTTGTAATTTTCATATATATCTATTTTTTTTTTATACAGAAAAATTTAACTCAGTCTTTTGATAAGCATTTACTATTTTCAAAAAATTGAAACTGAAAAAAAATATATATATGTAAAACTCGAACTGATTTTTTATGCAAATCGATGATGGAGTTGGTAGGGTAATAAGTTGATAGCTGATAATTTTCCTGGGAATTGCCAATCTGTTTTTGTAACCCAGCTTGACCTTCCAAAAAAATAATGAAAAATGTTGAATGTTAAATACTTGATACTTAATATTGTTGATTTCTGATGCGAAATAAATATTTTTCTAGGGAATTATTGCTAAGATATGGCCGATAAGCATAAATTTATATTCGTAAACTCGTCATTATCAGAGAGATGTTAACGTAATGATTATCTTCATTTGATTATTCAGATATTTTCTTTAATTATTTAGATTTAATGATTCAGAATTGAAATTGTGGGGCTGAGAAATTACTGACAAAATTCAATACTTGTCTTTTCTTTTTTGATTATTGATTTGCTTGTATATAAAGAATTCTAAAATTATCATCTGAATGATAAATAATGACCCAGCTGTCAGGTTGTAGGATTATTTAGGGTTTATTTTCACGTGTCATTTATCAATAAATAAAAACTGGTTTGTATGTAAATATATATCAATGTAATGTCTCTGGCGTTTTTTCATTAAATTTGCACCATTTTAATTATGAAAAATTGTTTACCGAGATTAATTCTTTATCGACCTTTAATACCCAGATAGAGTTTTAATTGACGGGTAGTAACTCCTGATTATCCGACAACGCTCTCGATCTATCCAGAGGCTATTCTTCTTAACGAGTATATCGCTCTCTAATTTTTTTCTCAATTCAATTAGGGAGCTTGTGAAGTCCTGGGCTGCTTTCACTTGACCTGAGAGTGCAGTCGCACCTTCGGAGATGTTTTTCACTTCGTCGATGAGTCTGGGAATAATTTTAACCATTTAAAATGGGAATCATTTTTTTTTTTCCACTGAAGGGGTGAAATAAGTTTTTCTAAATTAAAAATTGGGTTCTTTACCCCGTTTGAGAGGCATCTCTGCAATTCTCGATATTTTCTCGAGTCAGTCTCAGGGCCAGACGCGTCTGGACAACTTTCAGGGGTCCATCGACTCCCCTGATAGCGGAATTCGTATTATTTATCAGAATTTCATTGTCGGAAATTCTTTTCAAGCACTGAAAGAACAATTTTAAGGTCAAATAAACGATCATAATTCTTTGGGTTGACGAAATTATAATTTACGGATTTTAAGGACGTCTCGAGGCTTCTGATGGTATTCGTGAGCCGGGCAGTCTGATCCGTGAGGGCTATTTCCACTGCGCCCGCTTGTTTTCTTAAATCATTTGAACAGGTCGTGGTGGCCTCTCTCATATTCGCTCGAAGCACTTCAGATCGATTGATCGCAGTTTTTCCGTAAATTACGGATCCTTGGACGAAGGAGGTGTGACCTTCAGGGGATGACTGACTGGAAAGTTGAAGGATTTAATTTACTTAACACTTGCAAAATTTAGAAGAAAATCGTTTTAATTCTTCGGGGAGATTTAAAAAAAATTTCAGAGTAAGTTCACGTACTCTGGGGGCAGCTGAACACTCCCTGGCTTCCACTGCAACTCCTCGGAATTATTTTTGAGACCTAGACAAGTCGTATCGGCATCGTAAGCGGCTGATTTATCCGACCAGTCGAGCTCTACCCTCTCCTTCGCATTTTTCAATTCTTCCAGTTGCATTTTCGTCTCGTCAATGCAGCGGGTGTATAAATTCAAGATGTCCTCGCATAATTTCAGCTCCTGAAATTGTTTTTCAGTTTTTTTTTCTGTCGACTGGCAATTTTGGAAGCATTGAAATTTGAGTTTCCAATTTTTTTGAGGGAAAATCGGTAGAAATTACTGGAAATGTGATTGCAAAAATTATTAAACAATGTTTTTTATTGTTTACTTTTATAATTTCTTCGGCGAGAACGTCGTGCACGAGGTCAGGGGGCCCTCTTGACTTCCTGGCCCTCTGAATATCCTTGTCCATATTTTTAATCATCTCTACAGCCTGAAAACAGTTCGATAATCTCCTGATTTCTGCCTGAATTTTCGATATTTCGGTCTCTACTTCGTCCCTCAGAAAATTCAACTCAGTCTTCCAATGGAAGAGTGCCCCAGCTCTAGCTCTCAATCGGAGACTGTTGTCCAGCTGTTGTTTATCTATTTGCGAGAAGATTTCGGACTCCAGGAGTTTTGTTTTGAACTCGTGATTCCTGAAATCAATTTTCAATTACTCAAATTAATTTATTTAATTATTGTCAATTTGAATTGTCACTTGGTGAGACAACTCGGGGACTTGAAGTGTAATTGACAGGCGATTAATTAATTAATTAATTAATTAATTGAGTGGCTGGAACTCACTTCGCTTCACGAATCCGATATTTCGAGTCCCTCAGTAACTCTTCCTGAGCTTTTCGCCACTCGTCAGGACTGTATCGAGCTACGGTGTAATTACCAACAGTTGGTCTAGTTCCTGTGACCTTCGAAAGTCCTGTCCAGCTGTCGAGAGGCAGCTCACACACCTCAGCTGGTGCAGAAGGTATTGAACATTGAGAATTCTCCGCAACTTCATCCTAAAAATTCGCGTGCAACAAATGTCGTCTTTAGTTCTCTAATTATTTTTTTATCTCGATAACCCTTGGTTTTATCGGAAAAAGTCATAAGAACATTCTGGTAGGTTAACAAATTCCCAAGAGAAAGTCCTTTATCAGATTTTCTCAATAAGTCACTCATTAAGGAGATAAAAGTGTGAAATGAAATCGCACCATTCGCCTTGGTAACTTCTGCTGTATTGATAGCTAATAAATTAAGTTAATTAATATTGTCACCTTTTCACCAGTCGAATCATCTCTATCCTCTACATTCCCACAATTTTCCGGGCAAAAATTCTTTAGTTCGTCAGAGTCTCCAACGCGTGGGAGACTCTCCCCATGAATTTTCCTTGGATCCTCCAATTTTTTATACCCCGCCAATTCCTGGATTTTTTTTCCCTCACAAATTGTCGACGTCTCCTGCGCCTCCATTTTAATTATTCATAATTCATAAATTGTATTTTAAAAAATAACTGAAAAAAATGAGCATCGACGAGACATTTTTTCGCAAAATTAAATATACTGTAAAAATAAAATGAAAGACGTAAATTAATCCCTAACAATCAGTTAGCAGTTATGTCAATAAATTCTCGGAGCGAACTCTCTTTCTAATAAATAAATTATAAGGAAAAATGAGCAGAACGGGGAGTCGCAACTTAATTTTTATTAAAAACCAGAGATAGAGTGGACGTACCACTCCCGACAAAAGAACCATAAAAGAGCAGTGATAAAAGGTGATCTGAGGGGATTAAAAAATTCCATTGTAAGCGATTTGAGGTGAGTGCTGGCGGTGGAATTTATACGAGACCGGATAATGCCTCCGCCGAAGGGTAGTAGGAGCGTAACAATTGTCCCCGCTCACTGTCGACAAAAAGTGTCTTCCGCTTGACAAATATTTCACGTTCCAGGTCACTTCGGGATTTTACAAGAGCCGCCTGAGTCGCCTCAGCTCTTCTCAACTGTCCCGACATGACTGATAGGTTTTCTCCAATTGTCTTCACCTCTTCGATCAATCTAAAGTGCGGTAGCAATTCAATTTATCAATTCTCCAATTTTTATACTGTAATTTTTTTCATTTTTTTTTACCCGTATTGCGACTCATCGCGACAGCTTTCGACATTTCTCCGGTACAAGCGCTCGTCCAGACGAGTCTGAGCGACTTTCAATGCTTCGTTGAGGCCTTTGGAGGAACCTCGCAGCTCGTCGATTAAACTTTCCGTCGCTGAGAGCTGATTTAGACACTAAAAAATATTTATTTCAATTTTAACGATTGCAAAAAAATAATTTCAATTCATTTCGTTTAGTAAATTTTTTTCGGAGATTTTGGAGAAGTTTTTACTTTCGTAAGTTCTTTCTCCAACTGTTGGCAGACTTGCTCAGTCTGAGTGACCTTCTCAGCCAATTCCTTGTCCACCTGCAGAGCCTGACTCCTCAGATCTTTGACGGCTTTTAAAAAAATTTCGTTCAGGGTATTCCGGAGGTCAATGGACCTCTGCCTGACCAGTTCGGCATTCGTCAGGGCCTCCGAGGTGAAGTGGTCGTAGCTCTCCGGAGTCGATTGCCTTCAAAAAATTTTCCTTGTCAATTCTCAATTTTTCTGTTATTCTAGATAATAATTATTGATAATTTTTCAAGGTCCGGGAAGGTTCTACTGACTCGGGAGGGACTCTAGTGGCTCCTGGTTTCATCAGAATCAACGGGGACACGTTGGTGAGACCGACGCAGAAGGAGTCAATCTCGTAAGCGTCAAGTTTATCTGTAATATCGAACTCCAGCCGTGACTTCGCTGTCTTCAACTCCAGGAGTTGATACTCCACGGATTCCCTCGTCCTCGTGAGAGTGTTTCTGACTTCGTTGCATAACGCAACTTCCTGGAGTGCAGAATAAACTTCTACTTGAATAAATTTTAAAAAATCAGCGAAAAAAATTGAATATAGCGCAGCGCTCGAAATAAATAGAGATTAAAAAATTGTAGAGTCAATTGAGCGGAGAACTGGGGAAGAGATTTGCAATTGACGGAATTTTTTAACAAAAAACAAAATTTACTTTCACCAGTTCCTCCTCCACTTTATCCCGAACGAGATCCGGCTCCAGTCGTTTACACCGAATATCCAAAAACTCTCCAGCTATGGACTCTGGTAGTGTTAGAATCGAGAGAGACTGCTTCACACGACGCAACTCACCCTCCAACAACTCTATTTCATCCGTTATCTCGTGGAGTGCCTTCTCCAGCTCGATTTTCCATCGGTGTATAACACTGGAACGTTTACTCAGTCTATCCCGATTTTCCAGCTGTACTTTATCGGTTGCCTTGTAAATTCTCGAGTTACTCTCTCTCGTTTTTTCCGCTACCAATCTATTTGGAAAAATAATTCAACAAAATGGCCTGCAATTGATGATAGGTTGTTGACATTTCCCAAAAATAAATTCTCCTGAATTAATTTTCCTAATCAAAAGGACACGATAAAATTCAAATTTTGGAGAATGTTTTTCGGAATTTTTCCAGTGAAAAAAAAATTAAATACACGGGGAGAAATTTTTTAGTAAAAAGTAACGTTCCGTTTGGTAATCGCGTAGCATTTGAGACGTTCAGAAAAAATTACATAATAAAATTCAAATAATTACATAATAAAATTCAAAATGTTTAATAAAAATTATGCACACGTCGAGACAATTTTTAGTGAGGGGGAAAAAAATTTAACTGAAGCTTTAACTGAATACGTATTATATTATTTATATTTTTAGGCAGTCATTTGTATTGGAGAAACAAATTTTAGAATTTTTTTAAACGAAATGTTGGGTTATATGACGGAATGGTAATTTCTACTGAATTTTTTCCCCTTGTATTTGTAATTAAAAATAGTCTCACTGGGCCTCGTCAATGGTCCTCCGGTTTTTATCAAAAAAAGTTTGATTGTGAGCCCTCCACTCGGCCGGACTGTATCTAGTAACTGAGTAACGATCGACGACAGGTCGTACGCCTGTAATTCCGGCCGTGGGAGTGAAAACGACACGACCAGTTGCCCATGGGCCAATTGGCCCCATCGTCTCCTCACTTGTACGGGGAAGATCGTCACTGGCTTGAGGCAAGTACGGCGGTGGAGACTTTCTTCCCTCGTTCATGCGGTTTTGGAGGACATCGACCGTTGGATCAACCCCGGGTATCTACTCATCATAAAAGATCATAAAAAGAAAAGTGAGAGGCTGGAACCAATCGAAAATTCAATTTCAATCTTCTCAAATCGTAAACTTCGATTCAGTTTTCGGGGGATATCTCAGAATCTAGAGCAAATGGTAAAATACATGTGAGATCTTTTTTATAGCCCTTTTCGTCCTCTATAAAAAGGCCCCAACAAAACCCCGCTATCTCCTCTAGATCCAAAGATATTCACAAATAACTCCCCCTCCCACTGCGATTTCCGTTCACTACGGAAACGTAGCGCCAATTACCTTATCTTCAATAATTAATAACTCGGAATTGGCTGGGAGGAATCAAATGATTTTACATTCAAATTATAGGTCTTTTAATCGCCTTCAAAATGAAATTTAATTCATTGGAATCGATTAATCAGATCGGGAGATATTAAAATTTAAACAAAGCCGTACAATTTTGGCTTCCGTTGTTCAATTTTCAAATTCGATTGGTTCCAGTTTTACTTTGGTTATTTATTTTTTTAGATAAATTCTTTGAGTTTTTGAATGTTTTATGACTCACTTGGGGGTTCTCCAGATGTCTGACCCCACAGGGTTCAATCGCCGGCTTCTCCATTCCGCCATCACCCGTCGGACGTTCGTTAATGTCAATCCGCTCGTCCCTAACTCGCCCCGGCTCATTCCCGGCGCATCTCAGGTCCAAACAACTTCTCTGCAACATCTCACGCACTTCAACACGAATATCAGGATGATAAGTTGGCTCGAGAATGTCTGGATCCCCGGGAAATGGATTTCAGAGTGGCTCGGGAGCACGCACGGGGCCTCGCCGCACGCAATCCTCCCCCAGCTTGGCTCGGTTATTTGGGGTGGAGAGAGACGTTACCAAGGTGGCATTGCACCTGGAGAAGCCAACAGCATTCTCTATCGATCAGCAACCCCACGAGAACAACATTTGAAAAATTATTGGCTCAAATGCCGAATTTTAAGAACAATTTCGCGATTTTTTTAATAAAAATCCCCGTCGATAGGTTAAAAAATCTGACAAATGGCGAATTCGAATTCCTTTTTATTCAAATTTAATTGATGAAACAAATTATTCCTCGGGCTTTAAACTATTTTTTAAAAATCGTGACTCCATAAAAAAATTGCCAAATTTGTAGCAATTAATTTTTAAATTAAAAAATTACCCCTCGGAGAGAAAAATCCGTCGAATGCCAAATTTGTTGGTTCGTAAAAAATAATAGAAATGAATAACAATTAAAATTTTTATCAGTAAAATCTGTTTGGCCAAGGGGATCTGGGGGTGGGTTTAGTCGTCTGGAAAACCCAGGAATCCAAATCCCGAAACGTCGGTGAGCGGTTGCTGAGGGTTTTCGAGGCGTGCCTGACGGGGTGGTCAGGAGGCCTCGTTGAGTTTGTTCAAGCGAACGACGAGGCTCAACAGAGCACACACTGACCCATCCCCCCCCGCCCCCCCCCCCTCCACCTTCAACTGTGGGGTACAGTGTCATCCCAATCCTTCCAACACTCACTCCTCGATTTCACAAACCAAAACCCTTAAACCCAAACTCGAACGAACGAAGCGACCCACACACACTTTTAACTGTTTGAATATGAGTTCTGAAGTGTAGCTTTCAATTTCCGGGCGATATCAGTGCAAATGTTGTCTTTTTTTTTTTCAGCGAAAAATTTCCATTCACTCAAATTGAAATCCCCCCCTTTATTCGCAATTTTTTCGCTGCTCAATGAATTATTTTATTTCATCAAGCGATGAAAGACTATTTGTCAGTTTTTCCAACGCTGAGAATTAATTTATATATAATTGCAAAATAGAACAGGAAATTTTTTTTTTCAGGTCTGTAGATGGTAGAATATAAACAAGTGGTTTTTGCCGGTTATTTTGATTTTATTACATTTTTTTCCGCTGCAGAAAGTGGAAAAAAAGTCGGTAGAAATTAGGGGAAAAATAGACTAATGTCCCTCGAATTGAAAAAAATTATTTCTTTGAAGATTAAAGTCTTTACGACTGGTTTAAATCGTCAGGGAGACCGAGAGATACAACGGTAAGGGGGTTTTGTAAAACTGAAATTAAATTTAGTTTTAATGTGCACTGTTGACAACCAAAGGTAAACAAAAGGTGTCTCAGGTATACCAGTCACAACTTTTGTTTTGGTTGCTCCAACCGACGTCTCCAAATTTCAATGTAAACATTTCTATAACGTAGTCATGTTCCGACAAGCGTAGTTGAATATACTAAAATGTGGTACGGAAATTTCGACATTTATTATAATTATGTAACAACATGAGGCGCGTGAATTTATACAATTACCCCTTCGTTAAAATAAAAAAGGAGATTAAAGGTAATAAAAAAAGTGCACGTTTACCGGTATTGCCGTTTCGTTATACAACCGCACGGCTTCAGTAAAATTTGTCCATTGCTGAATTAAAGTTATCTAGTCTTCCGCAATTTCTCAGTTAAATTTGTTTACCCCTCCCCCAAAATTGTCTACACGTGATTTTTGCTGAAGTGAATT
The DNA here is from genome assembly GCA_030522865.1 of Psyttalia lounsburyi. Lineage (NCBI taxonomy): Eukaryota > Metazoa > Arthropoda > Insecta > Hymenoptera > Braconidae > Psyttalia > Psyttalia lounsburyi. The sequence continues at coordinate 34,246 of JAPYZN010000294.1, forward strand.
TTACGACGCGGTTGGGTAATTTTTCCCGAACGTAGAAAATACGGAAAATGTCTAAGAGAGGCCCGCGTGAGCCTATTTAAGGAGACTTGTTGGGAATGTTGGTTTTCTGCCTGCCAATAGAGCCACTCCCGGGGGAAACGATTGGTCTGGGTTTAATTTAATTTTCAACCGCACTTACCGGGGGAATCAAACCAAAAAGTGTCAGGTATTGGGCTCGATAACTGGGCCCGGCTAACTGGATAACTGGATTTCGGCTGTCCGTAGCTCAGTTGATCGTAGACCTAGAGGTAGACGGTTGGGACTCAGTGGATGCGTGAATTGTGTGACGATCAGTGGACGGAAAATTCAAATTTGATTTTTTTTTGAGTGCTCATGGTAAGACTCCAGGTTCAGCCCCTCCCCAAAATAATTCCTTGGTCTCTTCGACGATCTGGTACATCCGCAAAGATTTTTATATCTTCGTAAAAAAAATATTCGCAATTTTTTTTTACCCCCAGAGCCTTCGGAGCTGGACCGGTTGTTCGAGAGACCATCGAAAATCATTTTTGACGTCATCTGTGGGGTCTCTCTCGTCTGTTTCTTTGTTAAAATGCGCAGTCTTTGAAAAATTTTATCGAAACGTCTGAAATGCTGAACAATTGAGAAATGCAAGTGCGATTTTGACTAAAAAAATTCTCCCAGTGAATAAATGACTGGTTTTAGTCGGGTATTTTTATTTCATTAGATTTTTTTTTCGATCGTATTAATATCAAGAACCGTCTGAGCATCGTTCTCCCCTCCTTGGAAATCATCAGACCCTGTGAGCACAATTTTATGATGCGTAACAAGCTTATATAAAACGGCATAAGTACGAAAACATTCCACCTGGCTGAGTGCCACAACGCTCCCCCGATGCAGAATAAATTCACTCGGGTTTACATCACCGATAAATACCCCTCAGTCCCTCCCCCCTCATTCGCGAGAAATCAAATCGCTATTCACCCTCGTCAACATTCAGAGTAAAATCGGATAGAAAATATGATACACAAGTAAACAAAAAAAAAACAAAAAGTGAGTACAAAAAATTATTCCCACTGAGTTAATAAATAATTGAGATTTTTAATTGGCAAGTAGAAAAATACCTCCGACACTCGACGAGTTCAAAATAACCAATTAAACAATGGTAGGATAATTAATTGCATTTCAGGGCAAAATAATTAATTAACTCCGATTTTTTTAATTAGAGCGATTACACACGTTTTAAGCGAAAATCGAAAAGTTGAATTATCAGGAAAACTTCCTGGGGTGGCTTAAATATATTAGGGGATTCAAATAAAAAATATTGAGACGTATATTTAAAAAAAAATTAAGATAAGTGAAGGAGTCGTTTTTGAGATATTGAAAAAAATTGGTTTCTGATTGAAAATGGAATGTCTCCCGAGGTAGTCATCCCATTTTATTTATATTTGCTACGAAATATTGCTAGGGTCCAAGGAAACTTTCTCCAAAATTTCTAGTCAATATATTGATTTCCTCAAGAAAGGGAGGGTGTGCAAAAACTTTCCATGAAAAATCGAAAAATTCACCGAAAAATTTGATCGATTATTGTAAATAATATCAATCCAAAAATGATAAAAAAAAAATTAAAACCGAGTTGTTAGTTTAACCTCAACTCATTTCATTTTACCCCTCAACCCATTCCCCCAAATTTCCAAAATCCCCAAAATAAGAGCCTCCAAAAATCGACCAATTTCCCTATCCCGAGTCTAAAACCCCTAAAAACCTAAAAACATTCACAAAAAAAAACTGACAAGCCTCTAAAAACTCATCTCTACCTCCAAATTCCCCAATAAAATAAAAGTAAACAACCCCCGGAATGAGGAAAATAAAACAACC
>JAPYZN010000295.1:0-36081 GCA_030522865.1 Psyttalia lounsburyi
CACCTCGTTATGCTAATTATTTTAATCCCCACTCTCTCCTGGCATCTTTCTTCTGCCCCATCCTTTTCTGTTCTCATTCTGTTCTCAAGCTGAAAACTAGAAATAAATTGCCAACAGGATATGGTAATGTTACAGAAATATTAGATTGAGTCTTCGTGAAGATCAAGTTTATCAAAAATAAAATTCCGCGTAATTTTACGTTTCTAGTTAGCACTCATATAGAAATTATATCGTCATTTGGTATTACTCATTTGTCTTACCGTTATTTTCACTTCAGGGAGAGTTATCTCAGGTTCTGCTCCCAGGAATTTCGACTCGGAGAGCTCCATGAGTCGGTGCATCTCAGTAATCATGCGGTCCAGTGTAAATACAAGAATAGTCCGGATAGAAATTCAGCACTGCCACCGGATAATATGTGGGATGCCACAACGTTTAAACATTTTTTGAGGTGAAAGAATTTCGTTTTGATCGTTTTTTTGAGGTGAAATTTCGTTTTATCGTTCGGTCCTTTGCATTGTTTGGGAAATATCTCGAGAATCTCCACGGCGGAAGGAAGAAGTTACAGAAACTATTTTGAGGGCATCAATTTTATTCCTTCGTGTAAAAACTTTTCTCTCAACTTCTTCCTTTTGAAGATACAGGCGTTTACAATTTCTCTGACCAAACAATGTTATAAAAACTTTTTGCAGAGCATGAAATGCTCTACAAAAAGCTTTGAAATGTTGTATTCAATTTCTTCCCTTCGAAGATACAGACGTCTGAAAATTTCGTGAAGGAAATTGAATCCTTAATTTTGAGGTAAATGTAAAAAATAATTCATTGTATTACGGTACTTCCGCAGTAGCTTATACTTGTGAAAAATTTCGCAATATGCTAGAGATACCAAATTTGGACAATCTGTTGCTGGCTAGGTCAGAAAAACTATTACAACAATTTCAAGGGTTTGAGCACGCCGTTCTTGAAATATACGTGGTCAAAGTTCTTGAAATTTTATAATTAATTTTGTGAAGTACAACCAACAGATTGAGCAATTTTGGAGTGTTTAGCATATTGTGAAATTTTTCACAAGTATAAGCTACTGTGGAAGTACCTTGATTAATTAATTCTAGATCTCAAGGTCACAATAGCGCATGGGACGAGTTAATATATCCAGGCATGAAACAAGGACTCGTCGGTTCCCTTTTGGCAAGCCAGGAAGCTATGGATAAACGCAAGAACAGCTTTGAACTTTACGGAGCGGATTTCATGGTCATGGAGGACTTCTCTGTCTGGTTGATAGAGATCAATAGCCATCCCGACATGAGTTATTCGACCAGTGTTACCAGTCGATTATGCAAACAAGTGATGGAGGACACTGTCAAGGGTGATAAATCGGCTTTTATTTCAAGGTTAAGTTAGCAATGAAGTACGATCGTATTATCTACGATTTCCAATGTTTATTGCAGTAATTGTGGATTTCCGAGAGGATAAAAATGCAGACACTGGATTATTCGAACTTGTTTATAAGCAGAAAATGCCGAATTGTCAACCGTATTTAGGGGCTGCATTATCCGTTCAAGGGACGAAAATTAATTCGAATGAGAAAAGATTGACGCATTTAGATCCGAGAGTTCTTCCTAAATTTCCACTGGTAAATAGGGTTGTCATATTATTTTTTGATTTGACTTTTTTTTTAATGCATGGCATAATTTATGATTTTTTAATGGTTTATCGAAGTCCAAAATACGTGTCTCATATTTTTCTCTCAATTCCAGCTTTTCCACGGTTTTAAACAATTGCAAGTAATTTATAATTTAAGACAAAAGCGGGGCAATATAAGCGCTTATAACTTTTTGAAATATTTGGAATTAATTGAATTCGTCACGAAATTGAACATTTTTCTTCTTTCCAAGCAGCAATTCCGTCGTTTTGTCATGAGCCCAGACTGAAATAAATATATTAATTCATTGAACTTGCAAATGTAAAAAAACTCGTCCCCATTTTATCCCTCTCTTCCCCCTAATTTTTGAATTTGTTTATTCAGAGTTGCCTGTCAAGTAGGAAAAAATCTACTGCCAACAATTACATAGGTCCAGTGATCGTTGACCTCATCGAGGAATTAGAAATTCAACTGGATCGTGAATTACACTCTTACTGCAAGCTCGACTCGCCAATAGACTCTAACAATTCATCACCGATACTATCTTCCCCAGTGTTATCATCCTCTAGAGCTTCCTTGGCATTAATTCAAGGTAAAATCGAGGCTACACCGCCTGGCTCGATAATTCCAAGCAGTTCCGGTGGCCTCAGTCCCACAGTAAAATCACCCACTCAACTTGCTCAAGTAAATTTTCCCCAGCGAAATCACGAAATATCTAGTAACTGCAGGTACAGAAATTGTAATTCGATATTTCCTCGTAGACTACACCGAAAAGCAGTCGGTCAACGAACTCCACATCAAGAACCCTCAGCAAATTAAAAAGAATAACGAAGGATTCATCCGTGGGGCAAACAGTTGCTGCTGGAATACTGAGGAGTCAACGGGAGGCTAAAACTGCCGTTGAAACGAGATCTAATAAATCAGATAGAATTAAAGGTCCAAATGAGGAGAAGGTAATTATAAAGATCATCTATACACGTTGAAAAGATTCCCAATTTAATTCGGCAATCAGCGAATTGAGGAGAAAAATTCCAAAAATTTATTCGTTGAGAAATAATATTTTCTACTAAAAATATTTTTAACATTTTTAACTCAATATAATTTAATGGACCCCACAAATCCAAACCATTAAATATTGAAATATATTTCAGCTGATTGGGGTAGCAATGCGCAACGCAATGAACAAATACAAAAAATATGGAGCAGCCCCCCTGGAAGTTCCTCCTCTGCCCTCTCTCCTTTTTCCATCAAAAGCAGGTAATCGAATGATTCGCTCATCCTCACTGAGCACAAAATCCCGCAACATTTCAAGCAAAATGCAACGAAGAGAAGAGTCTCCAGACATGGCTGAAATGTACGCAGTGGGGCTTGGTTTGACAAAATAAAAAAAAACCATTCAATCATCAATACTTTCTCTTGGTTATTCTTCCTCAATCTGTTCTATTCTGTACATAATAACATTGAAATAATTATGTAATGTAAAAAAAAAAATGACAAGATGAACTAATTAAAAAAAAAATTGAACTTTATCATGTATATAACATTAATTATATCCACAGTTCTATATAAATACCTAATTGTTCACTTCAACAATTACGGTTTTTCTTTTTAAATTACGAATTATTCGAAAAAATGATTAAAAGCACATTATCTTAATTACACGGGTTGTAATCATTTACATTGGCATAGGCCAAGTATAATTGGCATCATCAATAAACAACACGTTACCGAATCATCTCACCTCCACAATCAATCAAGGAACGCTCGATCCACCACTTTCATTTAGATAATTAACACCTTTATCGATAACTACTCGATAAGTGTCAATAAATCAAAAGCACTGGGTCGAGGCTCTTTGATAAATTAAATCTCTGTACTTTCAGAGGAAAATAAAAACGTCTCGGAACGTAATGAAATATCACATTGAGAACTCCACTTAAATAATTATTTCACACGAGACTCACGTAACTGGTTTAAGTGAAAAAGAGAGCTTGGGCCTTGAATTATTTTTCCCTAGTATTTTTTTCTGTTCTTCTTTCACACGTTTCTCTTGCTCTTTTCTCATTTTCTGGCGCTCTTCCTCCAGGAGACGTTGCTCCTCAACCATTGCCAGTCTGTCCTCGGCCTGAAAAATCATTCCAGTTGGTTATTTGAAAAATCTATTAGTTAACAATTAGTGTGATTATTTTTTTTAAATTATTACAAAATCTTTAGCAATAAATTTTTTACCCGTTTTCCAAATTTATATAAAAAAAACCTTTAAATAATCAAAATTTCAACGCACCAATCTCTTTTGGGCCTCCTCAATTTTCCTGTTGTTTTCCTCCAGAATCCTTTCGAGCTCCTCGCGTTTCTTCCGCTCTTCCTCCTACAACGACAATTAAAACCGTTTAAACGACGAAAGAATTGTCGTTTGCCCCGACTCTCCGTCCCTTTAACTCGTCCCCCACAACAATAATCATAAAACCGTGTCTGTTATCAAACAGCCTCACAACCAACGACAAAAGTCCCTGAGAAAAATAAAAAAAAAACCTCCAACCGTGAAGGAGGAAAAGGAAAAGGTAAAATAGGATTAATTGAGGACGTCGACAACTCTCCCACTAGGGGATATCACCACAAAATGAATGAGTAGTTCCTCACTCGTTCGTCGATCCCCTCCTCTACTATATCTCAATGCTCAAGCACGACGAACTCTCTCAAATCGTCATTTCACTAGTGGTGGTCTATATCATAAGAGTCTAGAAACAAAATTTTATCTAGTAAAGTGAAAAGAAAAACTATATAAAAAAAAGAAATAAAAAAAAATGGTTTCTTCGGCCGTGCTTGTGTGGTATATCGTAGGTATTCCCGCGATGAAGATACTCTCAATAATGAGTTACCGACGTCACAGAGAACATTAACAATGACAGATAACAAATTAATATATTTTCATCGTCAACATTGAGTAATAATAAAACTGTTTATAGTAAAGAATTATGAATATATAAATTGGATAATACCTGAATGTAGCAAACGCCAGCACACGTAGGGGATGCCTTCTTCATCGAGCAATCACTCGGCAGTGAGTTTTATACCGGCATCTTCCGTTGGTAGTCAGTTTAGGAAGCCGACCTATATTATTTTTTTTATCTCTCGCTCTCTTGGCTTCCTTTTTTTTTTATCAATTTTCCCTAATTTCCCAATCAATTTTAATCTGCTTGATTTACCAACCGTTTCGACTCTTTCATTTTTATACTGGATTTTTCAGACAAATCATTCAGTGAACTTCAACATTTCTCACGGAAATGGTGATCAATTTTTATTAGACATGTGGAGTGGTAACTATAATGATAATTTTACATAAAAAATATTGAAATTTACCGATTGCCAATTTGGATTTATTTAGAGTAGTTTCGAGACCGTTAAAAAAAAATTCTCAAGGTTAATTGTAATTTTGGTTGTAAATGTTTTGGCGTTTTAAATTTTAAATGAGATTTTCAATACGAGGAGTACATTTTTTAACGCAAAAAATTGAATTGAGAAAATAATAGAAAATGGAAATATACCAGTAGAAAATTTATGAATGTCTGTAACTCGAAGGAATTTCATTTGTGAGAATATGCTAAAAATTAATTAAAAGTAAAAAGTGTAAGCATTTATGATTGTTACTCCAGAATGCCATAAAATCACGGTATTTTTATGAAAAATTAACCAGAAATAAAATTACCAATCGCACATCTCTATTCCTGATCCCACCCTCTAACGAGTGTCTCGTAGACACGAAAAAACTGGGAAAATAAAGCATTCCACTTCTCACCGAAAACTATGAACATATGCTACCGACTCAAAACGAATTCCGAATGTATTCTGACAAGCGCATTTGTTTCACTCTACTCCACAATCAATATATTAAATAAATAAATGCTCATAAAGCTTCAACTCACGAACAGATCAATCGCATAGATTCATTCAAATAGTCTCTCAAAATTCAATTATGAACGTTGATCAGAAAATTCTATTGACGCAATAAAAAAACACATCAATAGGTAATTTAATATTTGTTATTGCATAGAGACAAGTACATATATACACATGATAAAGAGTGAATTAAAAAAAAATAGGACAAAAATAAATGAATAAATGAGTCGTTCATCGAGCGACTTGACACGTGCCCTTTGCCCCTGTTGAGAAGATTGAGTAAAAAAAAGAAAAAAAAAAATGTCGCCTGGATTTTGCGTAAACTTCGAGTGGAGACACACAATCGAATATGAAAATTCATCGGTTTGTAGAGAGAAAACTCGGTCAGGCGCTTTTGACAAGGGTAAAATCGAGTTATGATCACCAGCAATGGCAGGAAAAAGGATTTTTCCAGATTCGTTTGACACTGCCAAACGAATTTAAAACCCCAAAGAAGGAATTTTAGCGTCATTGATGGTGGATCAGAGACTCGACGTTACTAATTGCATCTCAATGGAGCGCCCGACCGTCTCAATATCCCCGTATGTTTCTTTGGATTACTCTTACCTCTCTACGTTTCTCCTCCTCTCGCAGTTTAGCTTGGCGCCACTCCATCTCCTCCATCATTTGACGCTCCATGGCTCTCTTAGCCTCTTCAACGCGTCGCTGTACCTCAGCTTCAATTTCCTCCTTCCTCTTCTCCAACTCCTCCTCAACGCGTTTTTGAACTAGCTCCTCGATCCTCTTCGCCGCCTCCTCCTCCACCAGTTTCTGCTCGGATTCACGTTGTCTTCTATCGTGTACGTGTAACATTGGGTAAATTTTTGATACAGTTTTTATGATTTTATTCGTGTAAACTGATGAAGCTGATTATATTTTTAAGCAGATATTTTTTTCACATTCTGGAGGCTCTGGAGAAAGTGTATTTTAGATGGTTTTTAGGGTCTTTAGGCTGAACGGGATTAAAATACAAACAATAGAAATAATTGAACTAAAAAATATAGACAATTAATTAACAATTGAAATATATATTTTTTTGTTACGATGTATCAACCAGAATGTACGCTAAATTAGTTGTTTTTTCTTGTCGAAGCTTTTTATATCTCAGGGAGTAATAAATTGCGTCAATACTAATTCATTCAGTAAATTCGTTCAGTGCTTTCGAAATTGTGAATATTTTGTAAATTATAGGAAATTTGCAATATTGCATGTTTATATTTTTAATGAATACGGAAATAAAAGGAATACACAGTTCTCCATTTACAATGTTTAAATGTTGTTCATATTTCATTATGTTAATCAATTGTAAAGGAAAGGTAAAGAAATATCTACAAAATTAAAAGTGTTCTACTTTCGTCGAATTTACGAAGGAAAATCTGATCTCCAAATTCATTGGTTAGTACTGAAATAATTAATCTACACTAAATATTTCATAAATTACTGGCAAGACGGAAATTGCAATTTTACATAAATTTAGTTTCTCGGAGATATCAAAATTGAATGAAAAAATATGATTTTTTATTTTTTCAAAAATAATTTATTAAATAATCCATGCAACAAACACACATCAAACTCCTCCAATCAGTAATCAGAAAGAATCAATAACCATTCCTTCTGTACCATTCAACCCCAGTATAACAAGCACAAAGACACCAGTAATACCCACAAAAAACCTTCACCCGTAAACATAATAATATTCTTACCGAAGCGCACTCGTAGCGAGGATATTGGTCGTTAATTCTTTCTTTTTCCTGACAACACAAGTACAGAAAAATAATAAAATCAAACTATAGAGCGATTCACTCGATTCATGGGATGACAAATCGAGTAGTCCGAGCAGTCCAATTATAGAACACTTAACGCTATTTAGGAATTAAAAGGATGGTTTAAAAACAAACAATTAGTTTCAGAAATTGCTTTGAAAAATACAATTAGATTAACTTCTTTTCGATAATTCTACTTTGAATAAATAGTTTTTTTTTATTTTTAACGAAAACAAAATGTTTACCTATTTATATGAAGAATTATGGCCAGAAAAGTAAATAATTTTGGATTATAACCTCAATGAGTTCTCACTGATTGGTCGTTAGCAACTCATTACGAGGTAAATTGATTTTTTATTGGTTTTTCCATTAGTCCTTACTTTTATCTATTAAGGTGTAAAAACTAAAATATTGTAGACAGCGATTTTTATTGAGTTATTTTGTATGAAATTTCCTCGATTGAAATTTTGTTTGCTTCTATTTTAATTTTTCTTCAGGAAAATAAAAAAATTATTGAACAAAAAATCTAAAAAAATTAAGCCCGAACAGAAAAATTGGATGGAAAATATGTATAAAATAAAATAAACTCTAAAAAAAAAAAGAATTTCATATATTTTTTTCATGAATTGAATACTCTAGAAGCGACCAAAAACTGATAGGAAGTGCAATTGAAATTGATAATACCTACGATTTTTTTTCAGTACTCCATTATTCTAATCTCATGGAGAGGATATCAGCTTGATCAAGAATAAAATAATCTCGAGGAATATTCAAATGTTCTGCAAATGGACTGCTCATCCTATTGTGATCTATATGAAAAGACCATTGTAAGCAAGTGTCAAGTTACCTCTGTCTCTCCATTTCCGCCAGGCGTTCAACCTCGTCCATTTTACGATCTCTGTCTCTGTACGAACGCTTCTTGTGGCTGACGATATGGACATCGTCAGAGACATCTGAATCGCTGCTGAACGAGGGAGAATGTGATCGTTTTCTAAGGGAGAAATAATGATTACTAACAGATAAAAAAATAAAAAAAAAAAGGGGGAAGAATTGATTTTCTCATATTTTGTTATTTCAATTGTTAATAACTTGACTTTGGCAGAGTAAAAAGTAACAATAGGAGAATGATGATCAAATCATCTGACTTTTCGTGAAACATCTCCAAAAATATGGATCAAAAACCACCTCAATATTAAATTTACCTAAAATTCTCCGCCTATTTCACGGCAATTTTCCCAACTCTCCATTCCCCTGACCCCATCACCTCCAACAACTCATAATTACCTTGATTTTGAGCTCCTCTCCTTCGGTTTCTCGGCATATTTACTATTGCTGCGTTTCTCCCTCGACTTGGATCGTTTTCGCGAGTGTTTGCTTTTGTGACGCCGTCTACTCGGCGATTTGCTGCGCGATCTGGACCTGCCCATGCCTTTGAAAGCTATTTTCCCGTTGGATTCAATGATAAAACCGTTCGAAAACAACAAACAACGATTCCGCTACCTCGAATTATCCCCCAACACCACCAAAATCGATTGCAAATTGAATAAAACTACAGAATCCCCTGAGACAAATCACGACTGCTTCGAATGCACTTGACGCGTGTATTAACACTGAGCAGCCATATTGGGTAATTATCAAGAGGTGGGTAAAGAGGGTCTCAGAGTGACCCGACCGGAGCCTATAACTCATTCAAATATATATATATTTCAATTAAAAATAATTTACGTATACAATCTAAAGAAAATGATTTTCATCGTGTGATGAAATGTGACGTTAGATTTTACGTGGCAACAAAACCAGAGCAAAATTTTGTAAAATTATCCCAGCAAATATAAGTCTTAAATAATTTGCAAAAAAATCTTCAACAGAGCATATCTGATAATGAAATGAAAGAACTAAAAAATTACATTTTTTTCATTTTTTACTGTATTTTTTTTGGGAACGATGAAAGCTAATCGTGATAATGGAGAAATACAAAAATAAAAATATTATCCTCTTAAAAAAAATGAGGATAAAAGGACGGACAACCAGTATATTTGAAAAAAAATAATACTTTATTCATAATGGTGATAGAACTTGATCAAGGTGTGTTTAATGTCACAATGATTGCATTATCGTGCTTCGATGTGGACTATCATCAATTAATAGCGATTTTGTTTGTGTACGACTAATGAATATTATTTTATTTCTCAGCACCCTCCACACCAGCCTGGGTCATCAGATCCGCAATATTCTTCTCCAAGTCGTCTATTCGAGTCCCCATTTCATCTAGTATCTGTTAATAAGGATTTAATACATAAAAAAATAATAAATCGTTACTTTATAAAAATCTTTTGAAACACGAAAATTGTTGGCTGGAGAAAAAGAAGGTTATGTGCAGTGCTCAATAAAAAGGATATTTCTTCCAATAATTTGATCCGACATCGTCTGAAATTTGTCCTGCATGCCCTGGAGGAGTGTCTGCACCTGAAAAATTCCAGTGCACATGAAACGAGTTAAAATCATTCAATTGATCAATAAAAATACAACAGAAAAATTCCTAATTGACATCGAATACTTACGAATTGCGTCAACTCCTGGACATTCTTGGGGTCAGTATTGTTTTCCATGTTGTAGTTTTCACTCTCGTCGATGTTGTGATCTTGCTTAACTCCGTCTGCCATATTTATTCGCACAAAAGCAAAAAAATTGTTTGTTGATTGAAAAAAAAATGGGAAGAACGAGGAACGAGTTTTTTACACTTTTGTTTAGAACCTGCGTCGTTTCCTCGGTTTCTGGTTCTGATGGATTAGACGATTGACATGCGCACTGGGACTTTCAACTGACGCTTCGAAATGTATTTTTTGTTGCGTTCATTTTTTGGTAGGGTGAGGACGGGAGGACTGCGCGCTCCTCGCGTGATCTCCACGTTTAGTGCGTCATCAGCTGATTGCGGGGACATGTGTCATTGACAGTTTGTTTATGTGGTCCCTCACTTAGTATTTGATAGAGCTCCATTGACGAGTGTGCTTTATTGGTGTCGAATTTTTACTGTGGTCTTTAGTCCATTATTGAAAAGTTATTTACTCGTTAGTTCCAAGTGATGATTACGAAACGTGATTTAATTTATTCGACCATTCTACTCTGCTCTATCAGTAATAATGTCGAATCATGGCGATTTAGGGGGAGTCAACGGTCTCCAGTAGTTCTTGGTGAGTGTCAAAAATCATTGAGTCGAAAGAAAAAAAAATTGCAACGGAAATGAGAGTAACAACATTTTGAAGCAAAACCGGTAAAACTGATATTCTTCAATTATTAACAACTAATGTGGCTTTCACTCTACCAAATTTTGAAAGAAAAACATTATACTTCCCGAAAAATTAACAATTGTTGTTCAATCAGTTTTTGTTTATTCACTGTGCAATTAATTATAAAAGCAATATTTAATTCTTACGTTTCTGTTATCCTCTTGACATGAATACAAAAATTTTTAGTTCCAGGGGATGGTGGAAGCCAGGTAGAAGCCAAATTGAATAAACCCTCCGTAGTCCATTATCTCTGTGCGAAAACGTCAACAGAATTTTTTAATATATGGCTAAATCTCGAGTTGTTAGTTCCAATCGTCATCGACTGTTTCGTAAGCTTTCGTGCATCAACAGATCATGCATGATAATACTACGAATCTAGGTAAACAAGTTTTTATTGTTTTAATTGTAGATAGATAACATGAAACTGACGTATGACAATACAACGAGAACAACAAGGGACTCGCCTGGAGTCGATATCAATATTCCCGGCTGGGGGGACCCTTTCATGGTTGAGTGGCTAGACCCTAGTAAGGCCTCGCCTGGTGGCTATTTCAAGGATGTTGGGAATATGTTGGTCAATGAACTGGGATACGTGAGGAATTTATCGCTGCGTGGGGCTCCCTACGATTTTCGAAAGGCTCCAAGTAATATTTTCCAACAACTTCAGTGTCTACAAAAAAATATTCATCGATTCCCTTCATAAAAAAAATATTTCAAGCTTATTTTGGCTTGAAAAATTTCTCTTGTAACATCTTGTTTATCTTATTTGTTAAAATTTAATTTTAATTTTTTAATTAATGTTTCTCGTGAATAGGAGAAAATAGTATTAAGTTATTTTGTAATTGATTAATAACTCCTTTATATGCTGAACGATCGTTGATAAAGTTTTGGAAGAATTTTGTCAATTTTTATTGAATTTTGCAGATGAAAATGCGGAATTCTTCGTCAAATTAAAATCTCTGATCGAAGAAACTTACATAATGAACAATAAGCAGCCAGTGACACTGATAGCCCATAGCATGGGTGGGCCCATGAGTCTTGTATTTCTCCAACGTCAGACTCAAAAGTGGAAGAATATGTACATCAATAGTTTGATAACACTAGGCGCTGTCTGGGGTGGATCAGTGAAGGCACTGAAAGTGTTCGCCATTGGGGACGACTTGGGAGCTTATCTCCTTAGTGAGAGCATCCTGAGGAATCAGCAAATCACTGATCCAAGTCTGGGTTGGCTAATCCCCTCTAAACTCTTTTGGAAGACATCTGAAGTGCTTGTACAAACGCAGGCGACGAACTACACTCTAGACAATCTCCAGCAGTTTTTCTTGTAGGGAAAAGAGTTAATTATAATTTTTTTCTTTCAGAGGGAAATGCATGGAAATAATCGTTTCATTTTTTCTTCAAGGGATATTAACGTACCGGATGGCTGGGAATTCCGAAAAGATACTGAGAAGTATCAAGACGACTTTACAGCACCAGGAGTTGAAGTTCATTGTCTTCACGGTGCAAATGTTGATACAGTTGAAAGGTAGATGATAAAACAAATGTTTTCCCCGAGGAAAGAGAAAAATAAACTACGAACGAGTGAAAAAAATTCTGAAATACTTCTTTTTTCAGACTTTACTATAAACCAGGAGCTTCTCTCGACAGTCGTCCCCAATTAATAAATGGAGATGGTGATGGTACAGTCAATGCAAGAAGTCTAGAGGGCTGCACCCACTGGCAAGGCAAGCAAAAAGCGAAAATCTATCATCAGACGTTTTCCCACGTCGATCATATGCAGATCCTCAGCAATCAAACAGTACTCGACTACATAAAAACTGTTTTGACTTTTTGATATTGATCTCGTTACCTCGTTAGGAATTTAATTTGAGTAAAAATCGTTCATAAGGAAGGTAGCACCAAAATGACAACAAAACATAAGTTATAACAATTCAGAATTTTAATTATTGACCAGTGTAGATGTGAAATTTAATAGCGAAAGAAGAAAATTATTGAGAATCTCTCAGTTCTCATTGTATGACTAGTTTTCGTATTATTAATTTTTTATACCGTGAAGATAAGTCAAAGTGCTCAATCATCTCCGTTTATCTTTTAATGGTAGATAACAAGTCTGATTACGATGTATCTCCCCTCTTTTTCCAATTAAACGAGATAATTTTCCTATAAACGGTTCAATTATCGACGATACATTGGAAAACCTTACTTGGCAGGAAAAAAACTCACTTGATATTAATAGTTTGAATTTTAACGTAATATTTGTCATCCATAGAATTAGTAAGTTGCCAAATCGAATGTATAAACTAATCTACTTAATCGACGATGTTTTTATGGAGACAGAAGATTTATTGTAAATACCAGATTATACTCCCTTAAGATAAAATAAACCTGATATTAAATTAATGACTCGTGGAGAATAATGAGAAGTGATGAAAAGAGAAAAACAGTATTTTATTCCACAGCTCGAATCTCTCACCCTTCCGCTACTCTACTTTTTACAATTCCTCCGATTGATTTTTACCTACAAATAAAATTCATACGTACATTGCTTGAATCTCGATATATAACACGTGTTATAATTTGCACTTTCATTAATAATTTGCTCTTCAGTATATTTTATAATAAATAATTCACATGGATTCATCTGTCAGAATGTTCAATTAATTTAATTTTACCCAGACAGTTTTCATTCAGTTTCATTGCTTGAAGATTTATTCAGTTCTTCAGAACACAGAGATGATGAACATTCATCCAAATTGGAAATCACTTGAATTTATTAACAATCAAATTTTGCTATCCTTCACTCGAATTTTACGCAACACCGGATAATTCAAAAATAAAAATCTTGCCTACATATTTCCAAATTCACCATTTCATTTTCTTCTCTGTGAATAAAGGCAACACACAGGAATGGTCGATTTACAATAATGATTAAATCTACTGGGGGACAAGAAGCATCTGTCTCATTGCAAAAATCTTTGGATAAATATACTCTCGGTATTTCAAATGGCCTCGATGTAGAAAAATTTGGTGTAGAAAATTAAGGCAAGATTTTCCACTAATGTCAGTTGAGTCCAGACCCCGTTTTTAAAAATGCATACAGACCAATTGCGATAATTGTAACAACTGTTATTGTTCTGTAGGAACGTAGACGATATGGGATTCTGGGTTGAGGTACAGAAACTTTGAGTCGTCTGAGTCTCTCGCGCTCTAATCTACTGGCCTCGGCTTTTTGCTTCCACTCGCGCTCTTTGCATCTTCGCTTTTGATCGAAATCACGAACATCGGTGGTTATCGACTCCGGAGGATAGTCTCGGTAGAGATTTTTAG
The DNA here is from genome assembly GCA_030522865.1 of Psyttalia lounsburyi. Taxonomy (NCBI): domain Eukaryota; kingdom Metazoa; phylum Arthropoda; class Insecta; order Hymenoptera; family Braconidae; genus Psyttalia; species Psyttalia lounsburyi. The sequence continues at coordinate 13,953 of JAPYZN010000295.1, forward strand.
CTTTTATGAGAAGTTCTTCGAATGGTAGATCGTCTGGTAGCTAAAGTGTAAATATTTCATGTAAATATCCCATGAAAAAAAAGTAGATAATAATTGTAGCACATAATAATGAGTTTTTTTACTCACGGTGCATAAAACTTTATGAGTATGTCCCATATCTGGAGTCGTATTGAATATTTCGGTGTCGCGATGAGCAACAATGACTGTGCTCAGATAAAGGGGCATCAGAGTAGGTGTGCCCAGGAAAAAATCGAACAATCGATGAAGTAATTTACGATTCTCGGCGTATTTATGGGCGTACCATGTTGTGTACTCCGCCAGTGCAAAATGTGGAAAAAGTTCCACACTGAAAATAATTAGAAATACTATATTGTGCAACTAGTCCGTAAAGTTGCACTTTTTCGCACGAGTTGTGCATCGCTTCTAGGCGATCACACGAGGCGAAAAAGGCGATAGGCACGTGTTGCACACCCAATTTTTTGCAATACCTGCCAAAGTTCCCTTCGAGGGGAGGTTGGGAGGGCAAAGTGGTTTTGTTGTGTGCGGAGTGCGAAAAAGTACCACTTTACACACGAAAAACCGTACCGAAAAGTGAACTTTTTCGGCAGGTATCGCAAAAACAATTTTTATCAAGAACTTATTTCTAATACCATATTATTTACTTTATGATGAATTAATGGAATAAACGAGCATTCTTAAACTACTGAATTTCAATGCCAAAATTTATTCAATTACTGGGGAGATGGTTGTTTTCGCTTTTGAAGATGATAATCTTAAAACTTCGTCATAAATAAATAAATGAATGAATTAGTAACCTATTTAGACAAAATCGTTCTTTCTCGACTTACTTTTCCAAATGCTCTAATAATGTTGGATGAACCCTCTCCAACAGCGCAAATATATAAAACAACTCTTGATTAACTCTTTCCATAGTCTGCTCCATAAACCTCTCCAAATACTCAACTGTTATTTTCTCAAGGACCAACAGACCCTTTTCCAAGCCCATGACGATGAGAACTGTGGCTGCAACATCATTATACCCCTGATAGTAGCTGTAGGAACGAAATAAAGATGGTAAAACTAGTAATTATATGAATATACTTAAAAATACAGAGGAAGTTATCACTCGTAAAATCTGGTGTGCAGATGAGATTGAAATTTCCCGACATTTCAAGGAACTTGAAGCTTTATAAACTTGTAAAGATTTGTGTAGGTTTGAGTAGGCTTAAATAAAAAAAAATCTATGAATTCTTGTGTACTCCTTTCAAGTCTTGAAAATCCGGGAAGTGTACACGTTCTTTGGGAATATTTACGCCCTCCAAAAATACGTACTTAAGTTCTGGATGTCGATGAAGCACCCAACAAATGATTTGCGTCAGCATACGATGGAATGCCTGATATTCAGCATCAGAAGAATTCGCAGGTAAATGTCCACCACTTCTCGCCACATCCTTGAGGATCTGCTGATAAACCCCATCAGCAATTTTCTCCTGCACATCAGTTAATTCTAACGCATCCAGTGTCTCTTCTTCGTCTATCCTCAGGAGTTTTGGCCAGAGAACCCTTCGTACATCATCTACAGATCATCTCAATGACTTTAAGAGACTAATTCAGAGGAGGAAACAACATTGGTCAAGAAGGAACGAGTGTCATTTCCTCTTGACTGAAAGAAGGGGAAAATTGTCATTTATTTCAAAGAATTTACCAGTTACGAATCCCAGACTGCTGCAGCCAAGCAGCTTCAGCTCTCCGAACGACAAATTCTTCTTGATTTTTCCATTGATTACCCGTATCTTCAATTTCTCCAATTGACTAAGTTTCTCTATATCAGCACAATCAACTGATAATAAAGTCTCATCAAATGCATTTCCATTAGGTTTACCTGGCGACTCGGTCTCAGATACCCCAGGTATCCGCGGGACATTCTCATGCCATGCTGGTACCGAATCTGGCAGTGAAACTAGTGGAACACGTGTGTAATTATCCAAATCCTGTTTATCCATTTTTATTTATTTATGTTTCTATGAATAAGCTAAACTTGTGTTCAATTTTTTGTCCAACCGAGTACTCGATAATTTCACATTTTTTTACGGAGTGAAAACTAAACGTCTGGTGGTCACTCAAACCATGTTGATAATCAAAAGTTGAAAGAAATAGTTTGAAAGTCTAAATTTATCCAAACATATGCTAATTTTTTTTTATGATCCCAACGATAGATTTTTGACAGGCATCTTTGATTGTTGTGCCTGCACTTTTTTCTCGTGTCAAAGTGCAAGAGCGCTGCGAGGCACGTCCGGTAGAGATGGGGCTAGGGAGGGAGGGCTTTGTTCATACTTCGACGACTACAAATATCCTCGGTGGTACATGGACTTGTAAAAATTCAGGTGGAGCCATTTTACACGAATAAAAGTATATACTAAAATAGTTATACATAATCGCATCACATCTGTTTATATCTGTTCTGTATGTAAAAAAACTGTTGATAGGGTAGAGACCCATCTTTTCCAATTTGCCGTTGACATTGATCATGGTTTCTAGTTGAGTTTAAAAGATGGCCACATATGTTCTGGTTTGAAAAAAATGAATCGTACGAGACGATAGAATTGTTCCCACTCCACGAATTTGCCATTCTCTCACCGTAACTGGGTCTCACGTGTATGAACGTGGTTATCGTTCGTACACACAGTAACCGGTCAGCATCTCCACCAAATTGTTAACTGCTGCCAATTAATTTATTGTCAAACCAAGTTCATTACAATTTTATCATGGGAATTTTAAGAGTGTTCAAGGGGCACATCAATTCCAATCGACTGTTACAACTTTCCAGAATACTAAATCAGGTACCGCTAGGTTAGAGACGATGAAACCCTTTGCTTCACAAACTTCAACTTTGCATTGATTGTCACAGAAAAATGCGAGATATATGGCATCGCACGAGAAGTATGCAGTCCACAAGGAGATAGAGAAGATCAGAAATATAGGAATATCAGCTCACATAGACTCTGGAAAAACAACGTTAACAGAACGTATCCTCTACTACACTGGTAGGATTGACGAGATGCACGAAGTCAAGGGTAAGGATAACGTTGGAGCAGTAATGGACAGTATGGAATTGGAGAGACAACGAGGGATAACAATTCAATCAGCCGCGACGTACACAATTTGGAAGGACCACAACATAAATATAATCGATACTCCAGGGCACGTGGACTTTACAGTTGAAGTGGAGAGAGCCCTGAGAGTCTTGGATGGAGCTATTCTGGTGCTCTGCGCAGTCGGTGGTGTTCAGTCCCAGACCCTCACAGTCAACAGACAGATGAAACGATATGACGTGCCCTGTTTGGCTTTCATAAACAAACTAGATCGAATGGGAGCAAATCCGAATAAAGTCCTCCAACAGATGAGAACAAAAATGGGACACAATGCAGCTTTCATTCAATTGCCAATTGGATTGGAATCAGAGACGAAGGGAATCATCGACGTAATTACCCAGAAGGCATTATACTTCGACGGACAGTATGGAGAAATTGTTAGACAGGGGGAAATTCCTCAGGAAATGAAGGACGAGTTAGTCGCGAGAAGGCAAGAATTGATAGAACACTTGAGTAATGTTGACGAGACTCTTGGTGAATTATTTTTGAGTGAAAGTCCTCTGACAGAACAAGACATCAAGGACGCAGTGAGACGTTCCTGTCTGAAACGTGTCTTCACACCAGTCCTAGTTGGAACAGCCTTGAAGAATAAAGGAGTTCAACCCCTGCTGGATGGAGTCTTGGATTACCTACCGAATCCTGGGGAAGTCACTAATTATGCCCTCAGAGAAAAAGAGAATGCCAAATCTGAGAAGATTCTTTTAGATCCAGCTAGAGATGGAAAAAAACCTTTCCTGGGTCTAGCTTTTAAACTCGAACTTGGAAAATTTGGACAGCTGACATACTTCAGATGTTACCAGGGAAAACTCGAGAAGGGGGAGTCGATTTACAATACCAGAAACCGAAAAAAAATTAGAATAGCGAGATTGGTGAGACTGCATTCGAATCAGATGGAGGATGTCCAGGCAGTTTATGCTGGGGATATTTTTGCTCTCTTCGGGGTGGACTGCGCCTCTGGAGACACCTTTGTCGACAATCCCAAGCAGGAGCTATCAATGGAGTCTATTTATGTACCTGACCCTGTAATTTCCATGTCGATAAGTCCCAAGAATAACAAAGACAGAGATAATTTTGCAAAGGGGATCGCCAGGTTCACCAAGGAGGATCCAACATTCAGATTTTTCTGGGATGACGATAATAAGGAGAGTATTGTTTCTGGAATGGGAGAGCTTCACCTGGAAATTTATGGCCAACGACTGGAACGAGAATACAATTGTCCAGTTGCTCTGGGAAAGCCCAAGGTGTCATTCAGGGAAACTCTGGTGGACAGCTGCGACTTTGATTATCTTCATAAGAAGCAGTCGGGAGGTGCAGGACAGTATGCCAAAGTGGAAGGAACTATTGAACCACTGCCTCCTCATCAGAACACTCAAATTATCTTCGTAGACGAGACTGTAGGAACGAACGTTCCAAAGGTCTTTGTCCCTGGAGTTGAGAAGGGGTTCAAGTCCATGTGTAATAAGGGATTGCTGACGGGGCACAGGATCACTGGAGTCAAGTTTAGGCTGGTGGACGGTGGGCATCATATCGTAGACTCTTCAGAGTATGCCTTCCAGCTTGCTGGACAAGGAGCTGTCAGGCAAACTTTCGAGGATGGCCATTGGACAGTTTTAGAGCCCATCATGTATGTTGAGGTGACTGTTCCTGAAGAGTTCCAGGGCACCATTATGGGGCACGTGTCTAAGAGAAAAGGATTGATTACTGGGACTGATTCCAATGAAGGCTGGGTAACAATTCATGCTGAGGTACCACTCAACGAGATGTTCGGCTATTCAGGAGATTTGAGATCCTCGACGCAGGGTAAAGGAGAATTTACGATGGAGTACAGCAGGTATAGTCCCTGCTTACCAGACGTGATTGAGAAGCTCATTAGGGAGTATCAGGAGTCGATGGGGGAGTATCAACAAAAGAAGAAGAATTAGTCATGAATTAGTGAGAATGTTGAAATTAATTTTTCTCCCATTTTCTCTTCGATATTCTTAATTTTTAATTAATCTCTGTTGTATAATCAATAGGATTTCGATAATAAACTGTATATATTTGTCAATGCCAATGGTCATTTATTTCACTGCGTAGCTTAAAAAATTGAGTAATTATGCTTTAATTTACCAGCAAACATCTGCTTATCTACCGCTCCCAAGTCGCGCACGGCTCGCACTACACTAATTATTACTATATTCTCTTATGTATGTTATTTGTCGTGAATGATTTAAATTAATTATCATCGGTTTCCAAAATTCTTTCATCCTGATATAACCAAACTAAAGTCCAACCACTGAACAATCGATTAGCAGGGGTTGCCAACGAACTATCACTTGTACTTCATCGTAATTTGATGCGAGAAAATAATTAACTTAATGCTTTTGTAAGGGAGTTACAAATAAATGAACTACGTAAGTTACAAAATTAGTTCTTCACTATATCAAGTGTTGATAATCGATTAATTGTGTTGATTTCGATTTCGATTCGAGAATTGTGAAAAGCCTGGGTGCTTTTTACTCGATTCATCTGCGATCGCGGTGCCTGTGGTGATGGTGATCACGAGAGGAGCGATGCTCGCTGTGGCGACTGTGACGACTGGCAGTTCTCCAAAGGAACTCATCGACACTCCGCTCGTAGCTTCGTTTGTCCAAGGAACTTGAGCCTGTGTACAGTGGTAGGCCGTCATAGTAACGTGGTGGTGGAGGCGGCGGTGGAATGGAATCGTAAGGGTGGGAAGTATTGTACGGGGGCAATGGCGGCAACTGGTGCTGCATCGTTCGCATGTAGTCGGCGACGTAGGCTTCGGCTGCTGCGGCAATACTGGAAGCTCCGTAGCTCCTGATGAATTGTACATTCACCAAATTTTTCATTCATTTCATTTCATTTTAATTTTCAATTACATTGTTTTTTTTCATTTCTAATCTGATCAATTTTATTTTTTTTTCTTGTCAAAATGTGTGTGTCAATTAAGGATTATTTTTGTTGAATAATCAATTGGAAAGTGAATCCTTTAATGCATTGGCAAATTTATGAAATTTACAAACAAAAATCCGCTCGGTTCGAGATCTCATTTGCAGGATTAACTAGTTAATTTTGAAATAGTATATATTCAATTTTGTGTGTCTATACGGCAATGTAAAAATTGGAAAAATTCAACAAGTGAGTGGTTTTACTTTTCGATCAATTGAGTTGTCAACTTAAGTTGTCATTGCAGATGGTGTAATTTTTTTGCTGGTCAATATAAAAAATAATTCAATTGTTGTGACTCACTTGGAATAGGGTGCATCTCCTCGACTGAACCACGACGACGGATACCGATGATTATAGTCTCCAGGTCCCCTCTGATCAGACAAATGTCCACTCCTCGCTAATGAAGCCAGGCGGGATCTCGATGTCAAGAAGAGTCTCCTGCCCCCGCGAGCCGCTCCCCGAGTCCTTAGAAATCTTGAAACGCCACCGGGGCGTGGAATTCTGTTTCTTCTGGATGATTTAACCACGTTCTTCGCCGCTTCCTTTGACTTCCGGAGAATTGGAGTCATTTCGATACCTGAGACAAGATCCCCAGATGTTAAATTGAATAACCAGAAAAAACAGGGTAAACATCAGTGGAATGGAATGCCATCGTTACCATCGTCCTCTGGGAATAATCTACAGAGTTCCTCAGCTACTCGAGGTTCAATCTCCTGTCCATCGCGACCAATTTTCACCTGTTTCCCATCGTTCCAGGGATTGTAGAGGTGGAGAGTCGACGTGAATGGCAATTCTTTTCTGCATACCCAGTCCACCTTGAATACACCACCTAGCGCCTTTGCTGATAATCCCGGTGGTAATACCTGGATGAAACCGATTGAAATAATCCATTTAAACATCAATCGTTGTGATTGTCATTTTTAATTACTTCGTTTTGTACGCAACTGGGGAAATTAACAGCAGGTATTTGTTTTTTATTTGTTGTAATAATTTTTGCTGCAAAATTTCCAATCATTCTTTTTATTTTCACTAAGTTTATGCATTTTATTATCTCTCATTCGGAGAATTTATCGTACTCCTATAAAAAGTATTAACGACAAAACAAATTAAAGTATTCAAATAATGAATAAATACTGGTGATTAATTATCAAGGATTAGTAATTAATACAAACCCATGAAATAGGTGCTCCATCCCTCCTCGACTCAGTGCTCAGTCTGGCAAAACCAGCGAATTTTCCCGACTCCTTGACCGAAAAAATAAGCAGAACATTTCTCGACTCCTTGTAAGCCTGATTGAGATTAGCTTCATTCTGGGGTAGTGTACTCCAGACTCCCTTGGCCTTGGACAGCGTGATATTCTCAGCATTGTTGGACTTGATGATGAAAAATCTGTTACAGATAAAACTTAGATGCTAAACTACAGAGAAATCGCCGATAAAACGATAAAATGTATTTCTAAAAAAAAATTCAACCTCGCATCTCTAAACAAGTAATTGAGTTTAGTCGTGTAGTCGTAGTTTTTCGGTGTGCCCTTGCTATCCTTGGATCTGGCGCGTTTTACCTCGGGACTCGATGACTTTGAGTCACGTGAATGACCCCGTTTACCAAGGCGAGTTTTACGATTTCGTTTGTTATCACCGCGAGATGACTTTGTGGATACGGAACTGATGCTCGGTTGAGTAGAGTCTGAGTCTGACGAGCTCGAGGAAACCTCACTTCTAGTGTCGTAAGTCTCATCAGCGGCGATTTTCAATTCATCCCCAATGTCATTTTCTCCGCAACTCAGATTCAAATTGTCTCCATCGACGGTATTGTCCATTTTTGTTGGTATTACAATAATTAACGAGACATGTATTGTTTAAAATTCAAGCTGTTAATTTTTTGTTTTTTTTTTCCAGTCAATAAATATTCCTCATTTACGAATGATTTTCGATACTGATTATTAAATTTTCGGCGCTCTCTCAGCCGGGGTCCCAGCCGGTTAATTTATGTCCTCTGAAAATTCATGAAAAACCGTGAGTGCATTTGGCGCAGGGCAAAATAACTGAAGAAAAAAAGTATTTGTATTGGCATCGATGGAATTTAGAATATTTTTTGTTAATCTGCAATGAAAATTATTATTAGGTAATATAGTAATGATGATTCCATACTTTTCACGTCGACAAAATAGTTCCATACAATTCACAAAATAATAACACCATTGCTGACATATAAGACTCGATAGGATCAAATAATTTTGCATTATTTACGTAAATGTTATTGAAAACAGCCAAAATCTATGCGGATAAAGACGAAACAATGATTTATAAACAGTGTCCACAGTTGACAACTATAACATTCTGGCTTTTAGTACTTGTATCACGGTTGAAAACACGATTTGTTGTACATTTTAAGTCCATTTGTGAGCCATGAAGACAACAATTAACAATTTTTTTTAAACTGACAATTGTATTGTATTGATAAATTATCTCTGTTTTATCAGCAATTACTCCATATTCTGAAGCAGTCCTTGAGAAAACTGAGGGTGAAATAGTAACAATGGCTACAGAAAAGTTTGTATTATCATATTTTTTTAAACTTTTCTCAATTTTTTTTTCAACATTTAAATTATTTTATGTCCTGTGAAATCACTTGAAACTTCGAGCCTGACCCAGATGAATTCCTTCGGCTTTCCTCGCATTTTTTACGTACTCATAAACCTTATGTAAATTTTTTTCTTTTTTTTTTAACAATATAGTTCGTGCTTTTTGTTTTAAACAACATAAGTCCATGAACTGGGGGACGAAACCGCTTGTGATGCGGGTTGGCCTCACACTTACGTATATAATTTTATATATGTATATATTCCTTCACTTTAAATCACCACTTTCCACCTCACAATCTCATTGCCCACAGAATATTTCCTTTCTTCGTTTCCTTGGGGAATCGAACGCCTTGAATTTTTTCGCTTCCTCGTCACCCGGATGTCTCCGATAACTGATGAATTCGTTTGGGAGACACTAGAATAAGGAAAGCACGCAACTAAACATCTGTTGATTAACTTTTTGAGGGGGACAAAATTAATTATTGCTTATTAATGTTTGAGGCAGGCTCAAGAAGCGGCCGATGCTCGATGCGGAGCAGGGGGCACTGAGCAATCAACACTCGCTCTCGCCCTTCGCTTCTTTCCGTTGGCAGGAGTGGTTTTACATCACTTCCGGTGGCAAAAGTGAATTTAAAATGGAGGGGGAGGCGATAAAAAATGAAAAATGATGAAAAACATTGTTAGCTTTTTTTTATTCTTTCATTTAGTCATTTTCAAATGGATTTCTAGGAATTAATTTTTCAATTTCCAATTATTCGACAGGATGAAATCTGTCTAATTCCTGCATGGAATATTCGAAATATTTTTAATATTTCTTCCAGTTCTGATCTGAGTTCTGGGTTGAAATTGATTATATAAAGAACTCCTACCACAGTGAGTTTTAGGATACGAAGCAGTCATCGGGAAGGGGATCGTTGGGGCCTATTTTCGGGCTGGAGGCTACAGGAGACTCTAGAAAATTCTAACGTTTCTCAAGAAATGAATGCCTAATGGAGATATGCTGTTGGTTACTGAATTTCTGGAAAATAAATTCCGCGGTTTCCGATAGCTCAGCTGAAAAGAGTACCTGACGCGCAACTGGGAGCTTCCGGGTTCGATTCCTGGCTGGGACTCGCGAATTTTTTTCTCTAGAATACTCCATACTCCGTGCAATCCCAACACGTCCACCAACATCAAATATACTGTACATACACAAACTATTTTTTCTTATGAACTCGCCTTAATCTGCGTCACAATGCGCGCGCAGTTATTCACATCGTCCGCCGAAAGTCGTGTGTGGAATTACAAGTCGTCTCGACGTTTCTTGGAGGGCTCCTCAGGTCAGACCTGGAAACGTATGTTTCATCCGATTGACGTATTTTGCCACTTGCGAGTGATCAACTTACGTTAGGATCAAATAATCATGGACGAAGGGTGGGGTAAGAGAAAACTTTCTGTAAAATGCTCAATTGAATTAATCGAAGGTGGAGGAATTTACCATCGATGGCTAGCTATGCTGATCTTCACGCTCGTACTTTCCAGATGATAATATCGACGCGAAACTTGAACTTGCTCTGAGGTCAAACAAATGGGAGGGCGAGGACGAGGAGGAGGAAGTTAAGGTACTAATTCTTCAATCAATTCCATCAGCGATTTTTCATAAAGCTTTTACAGATTGGGAGACAGATTCATGTGCCACTGACATGGCTGAGAGTTAACCTTGCTCAAGCATGTGCTCCCCACGAGATTTTTCACTCAATTTCAAATGAAATGCCTTGAAGTTGTGGAGAATTGGATGAATCAGTAACAATCAGAATTAGACCTTGAGATATGCCTTAATAATGTTATATTAGTCATTGATGAAATTGGAGTACTTCGTTTCTAGCTCTGAAAATTGGCCTGTCAGATTCAAAATAAGTCTTTGCGGCCATTTTCCCTATTGTTTCGTTTATATACTCATGAAAAAGCTTGATCCAATGGGAATTATTGGGTAAATATGTTGGAACATTTTTCTTTCATTATTGGAGATTTCGTTTCTTTAAACATATATAGATTATTTATTTAATATCTTGATAATCGGGAATTCTAGGAAAAATGATCTCAAAAATTTGCAAAGCCTCTCGACTTTTTTTTTCTTCGATTAGAGAAAAATGGAAAAAATTTCTCGATTTATTTCTCTCCATCAATGACTTCCATACTTGCGAAATAATTTGCAATTCAAACAAATCTAAAATTTATCTTGCATTGTCTGTCAACAGGACAGCTGGGAAGACGTTGAAGAAGAAGAAAAGAAGGATGTCGAGAAGCCAGCAGAGGTTCCAAAGGCAAAGTCAAAGCCTAAAAAAAAAGTTGCAGAAAAGATTGAGGAACGAGAGGTAAATATTAATCCTATTATTTTCTTAACGTGAAACAAAAAAAAAAAACAAATTCGAGACACTATTATTTTTTTGCAGAAAAAAGATCGTGAAGAGGCTGAGAGGAAAGCCAGAGAAAAGGAAGAGGCAATGACACCCGAGGAAAGGCGAGCAGAACAGTTGAGGAGGCAAAAAATGGCTGAGGAAGCTGATCTTCGTCTTGCCATGGAGACATTCGGTTTGTCGAATCTAGTAGACTTTAGTCCCCGTAAACCCCCCAAAACCAGTAAAAAATAACCCCACTCTAATTGCTTATTATTAACGAGAGTCAAAAATCGTCACAAGCATTAAAAAAAACATACTTAAAAAATCTCGAGTGAGTGGAACAAAATTTAAAGAGTAAGAACAAACACGTTAATCACGATGAGTAATTGAGTGAAAAAATATTTATAAACTAATAATAAAGTCGAAAATCAATTGATGTTTACCTAAATTGAAAGATCTGCAGTGACTCATGATGAAAATGAGGCGTGAAACGCCTTTAAAAATTAACAATCATCGTCAATTGTATTGAATGTGTGCAAAATTAGTCATTAATAAGAGTAAACGCGATCTACGTTATTTCAACGGCGAAATGCAGTATTATTTTAAAAAATTGAGAGTCGATTATAATCGTCCAAGTAAGATTTTTCATTGGTAAAATTGAATTAAATCAGTAAAATATCATGTAGAGATTGTCAGGAACTGTACCGAGATAGATGTGACAACCTAAACAAATCAATTGTCAATTTTATTACTTTTAAAACGAGACATACTAGCGCGAGAAGTAAAACAAAACGATAAAGATAAAATACTAATGTTATTGTACTATAATAAAAATTTCTGTTTCATGCAAAATTATATTATTGTGTACGAATCAGTTTTTATTCCTCATTGTCATTAGTAATTTTGTTATCAATCTATCCCAGTACTGTTCCTGATTGACTCGAGGCTGCAACTGATTAAGACTTTTTGGAAAAAAAATTTTTTTTAGCTTCCATGTAAATCGATAAATGCATTTTTTCTAAGGCGTGACAGCTCTCGATGCATTGACGCCGGATACCAAGGAGGAGTTTGAACTATTTGGTGAACAACTCATAGCTAAGATCAATCAATTCAACAAGCACACGGAGTTTCCAGCATTTGCTGAGGAGTTAATAAATCGTATAGCAGTGAATCGTAAGTTCAAAGTCAATACCATTTTTTTGAAGGACTGATTTTTTAAATCTCGATTAAAAACTTTGTGGAATGTTCAGTTTTGTTTCTACTTTGTTTTGTTGGGCACTCATAGTTTAAAGGGACCGTCGTGTAATATCAAATCAAATTCATTTTTAATTCACAGAAAAACAATCGAGTTAATATTGAGAATCTAACTCACCCGAACCGTGAAATTCTTGGAAATAGCAGTTGCAGAAACAAATATGTGAATATTTCGGAAGTTAGAATTGAGAAAGTAGAAAGTAGATGTAATAATAATTCGATTGCATTTATTTTTCCAAACTTTCGAAAAAATTTAATGAATGAAAGAACAAAAATTTCAACATTTTTAACTAAATTTACGACAATGTTTGGAAAATGAATTCTACTAAATATAAATTCTTATTTATCTTTTCATAATTTCTCTGATTTTTTATGCTTCAGTTTCTTCGATTTCCCTGAAAAAACTCAAAACAACAATGGATAATTTAGCTATTGAAAAATCGAAGATTGAGAAAGGTGATAAAGGAAAGAAAAACAAAGGTAAAGGCAAGGCGAAATTGAAAATTGAGGGTGAAAATACCCACCTCAGTGAATACGGTTATGATACGTATGACAACGACTACGATGACTTCATGTAGCGGCCGTCCACAAACAATCATCTCACTCCATCATCTAGTCGGCTCTACACACTTATAATGACATAATATTTGAATGAATTTTCGATAAAAGTAAATTCGGGTGATTTAAACCTGATAAACCTGCAGAGGCGGCGAGACAGTGCATTGAATCCAATAAATGCATATTTTCAGATTCTCCAGTTACAAGGATTTCAAAACACTGAATGAATTTAAAAAAAATAATGAAAAAATAGTAATAATAAATCAAGGACTCTGCTGTTGGTGTTGTTCACTATTGGAAATTTATTATGAAATTAAAACAGTGATTATTTATGTGTGTATTGGCGACGACTTCATGATAATAACAAATGCTGATTTCCCCGAATTTATATGGGACTATTTCAGAGATAATTGAATTAATGTGATTACGGCGGGTATGACGTTTAATCGATGATGTTCACTGGATTACGGGGACCCGCAATACAGCTCTTGTTGATACACTGGTTTAAATAAAGAAATAAAAGATTTAAAAAATAACTGATGAAAATAATCCATTGAGATTTGGTTTTCAATTGCGCATATTTCTAAATAAAGGTTGATCACAAATGTGAATTCATTGATTGTTTTATTTTTCATCGATTTAATGTCCCAAGTGATTTCACAGGGAAATCTACAGTTTTCTATCTGTTTCTAAATGTTTAATTATTCTCCTTTTCTTTTAAATGTGCTATAAGATTATCCCCCATTTTTACTATTACTTTTCGAGAGTGTCAGTGGCTGAATGTCCAGCTAGCAAATAAATCCATTGAATAGCGTGTGCATGAGAAAAAAATGGTTCATTTAATTTCGTCGCAACTGTTATGACTAATTTGTCTGCAATATGGAAAAATATAGCATCGTTTCTCTATCAACTGAAGAAATGAGGACAAAGGAATTTTCTGGAAAATCAATAAACATTCTTAAATCGTCCCGTGCATGTTGGACACTTCAACTGAATTGCTCCATTTTGATATCATTTCGAAGTTACCAATGGATTCATCAAAAATAAAATTACGCGCTCGTCAACTGCGTTTGCGCGACCTCATCGATGCTGACACTTCTCTCCATTTTCAAGGGGTGAATTCCACCCCCTGCAATATCACTTTAATGTCAATGCACACGTGCGCGCGCGCAAACGCATATGTAGTCCTCTGATACGAGAATAGCCAGTGGAAAAGCACATTGTCATCATCCCAGAAATTCCGCAGGGACGATCAAGTTGAGTTCGATCAGAAATCAAACAGAAGGCTATGAATGAGGACCAAATCCTGTCACTTCGAGGTAAACGTTGTTCGAGGGAACATTTTACATTTTCATACTTCATTTTCTTTAAGGCTTGGCATTTGCCGTGGGATTAAAACGCAACAATTTCCACATTGCACGAGCCGGAAATAAGACAAATATTGATTGAGCATTATATCCGGCTTACGAGCAAGAGCTTTAGTAATTAATAAATCTTTTTTCATATACATGTCAATTCTCATTTTTTTAATCATTTAGATTGTGGTGGTGCTGCTATTGTCCGTTATCCCCTGGCCAGGACCCTCGGTATTTAAAATATCATGCCCCCGGGATCGTGCTTCGATGGTCAGACGGATCGTACAAAAGGTGACTATATCTTTCGAATTATTTCTAAAGACTGAGTGAATTGTTCGTGACAGTTTTAATTGAAAATTGGTGGCCCTTTTTCTAGAGATGGATACCGATACTCAAGAAGTACCAGGTAGAACTACCCCTGGAGTGCCCCTTTCACGAGAGTCGGGATATATTCTATCCCCAACAGGCTGCCAAGTATCAACACAGAACGTCTCAGTGGACTTGCGGATTGTGTGGGAAATCATTTTACTCGGAGAAACATTTAGAAGCACATTTCGATAGCAGGCATAAGAGTAATGTCAATACAGTGAGTTGTCAAGATTATTGGATTATTAGGTCCCTTGTACGACAGTGATTAATAAGTTGATTGATAATTTGAACAAATTTTAGATCTTGCTGATCAACCTTTTATATCTTTCTTTTGGAATTTCAGTTGACCTGATTTTTCGAGTCAAATTCTCTCTATCTTTCGCAGGTCTTAAACATGGCATAGACAGTTAAGAAACCATTCCGGTGGAGAAAACATTTATTTCAAACGAGAAAAGAAAAAAGAAGAAAGAGCATTATTTCCTAATAATTTTTGGTGTCAACCCACCGATTTTTTTTGTAGAACTCAAATCCTTGAAATCTGTAGTTTAAAATCAACCCTCTGTAAATAATATGCGAATATCAGGCTCGAATGTTTCAAAAATAAAATGAATAAATACTCTTTTCTACATGAACATTTATTTTTTTTCAGGCAGAAGATGCTGTGTGTTTAGCAAATTACTGTGACATAATGCGTTGCGATGTCCTTGGGCCATCAGAACTGGAGAGTTCCTTAGTCGATGATCCGACCGGTGCCCTAAACACAGATATTCAAGTATGGCGTGAGAATACTGATAGAACATCTACAGTTGTTCCCTGTGAGTGTCGTGACTTGACTCGATTATACGGTAAAGTAAGTGACAAGTCGGAAGTTATGCCGGTGGGTTCAATCCACCAGAGTCACCAAAAGCACTGTCGACGCGAGGAGACTACGTCGTCCTCAACAGCGAGGACATCAGATTATCATAGAGACATAGCTGGACCAGATAACAAGAGCAGTGCCTGTGATAATAATGATGATGACGACGATGATCCAAGCAATCTTGTCGAGGCTGCATTGCCAGCTGGCGATAGGAAGGAGAGAAAGAGACAGTCAGAGATTCGGAGATTGAAGTCTCATTGCAAACCCGAGGAACTAGCTAAACTCAAAATTCAATGTGAAGTAAGTTCCTTAATTTATTTGCAAAGACACAGAGAGCAAAATTCTAGCAAACGCATCCCCTTGTTTTATTAGAAAAAAGCTTTGAAGTTTTTTTTAACGGTCGGAAACTTCTGAGGACTGGATACATTCATTTGATAGTTCAAAATAAATTTTTGCATTTTTCATCATATATAAAAACTTATAAATGGAAGATAATTGTATGCAAAATGTCCGATTGGAAATGTATTGCTGATTTAGCAAACATAACTTACTACATGGAGACTATTACCATTTTGCTTTCGGTCGAGAGGAGATTGAGGGAAATTTATTGAGAAGTCTGTTCATAAAGATTTCTATCCGCCAGGAAAGAGGTCTGACTTTATTCATACTTTTTTGGCTCGTATTCGAAACGTGTTGTTGACCGAAAAATCTGACCCAAAACAACAGAAATTCTATCCGACGGAACCATTGAGAATGAAATTAAGTCTGGTATTTCTTGGCAGTGTTGCTTGGTCCGTAAATGAATCAAAATACATAATTCAATTCTATTGAAGTTATGCATTCAAGCAATGATTAATTTTGAGATGAATTGTCAGAAGACTTTGTCCAACAATTCTTCGGTGGTGATGAATTTTATTGACAAAAATAATATTTTTGGCCAACTTCAATCATTTGGAAAAACATTTGCTGAATAACTTGTTAAAGTTACTATTTTATTTGAAAGTTTAATTTTGGTATTCTCGGAAATAGGTACTCGTGAGGGACTGTATTGCTGGATTACTAGCTAATCTCTCAATGAAGGACTTCCAGGATATCGAGGGTGAATTAAATCGTGCAATCTGCTGGTATCTAAGTTGCGACAGATACTGGGAGGACACGAAACGTCATCATCGTCACACACCGTGGTACCTGCTTGTCACATTCCTCTTTTTGCTGTCCTCCGGGATATCTGCTTGTTACTACGTCGTTTCTCTCCTTCTCAGGTATGTAATAACATTTGAAAATAAGCTTTTGCGAAATAGTAGATGAATCTATTAAATTAAGTGTTTCACTAGAGCGTTAAGAATGTTCTATGTCTATTTCCGTTTTTTAAGTGTTCATAGAAATCAGTTAATATTTATTATGGAAATAAATATTTATTTATGGATTATAATAGAAACAATTAGGAATAGAGCAAATATTAGTTTCACCTCCAGACGGAGGTCAAATTGAAAATGATCTAGTGTAACCAATTTTTGAGCCACAGAAGTTTTCTTTTTTAAAATAAAAAAATCACAAATCACTTTTTTAAATTCGATTTGAGTACAAATTTGGTAGATCTGCTAGATTTTTTGGGACAACTATTTTATGATGACTTTTAAAATGCTTCTCTTCGAAGATATCTTAAATTTTATTGAAATGAAATATCCAATTTTTTTAATTACAAATTGAGTTTATGTCGTTATAATTGTAGTTCAGGAGAAGACGATTGTATGGAAATGGCCGACGATCGCTCGGAGGATCGTCCATCCACGTCCTCCTCCCTTCACGATCCAGGGGGGAGTAATCGCCACGACGATCGTCGTAAATACGAAGATGGTGAGGACAGGCTCATCCCCACTGGTGAAATGCCCGACCACTACATTTACGTCGCCTATCCCCCAGAGCTCAAACGGCGTCTTTTGGAGAGGTAAAATCAGTGAAAAGTCATTAATTTTCTTTAAAAAATCAGATCTAATATTCCACTGACTAATTACAGTTGTTACAACAGAACGACAAGATTATAACTCAAGAATGAAAACCAGAGGGAGGAGAGTCATCCTCTCGATTCACGCACGCACACAATTATGCGCAACACCCTACCTAAAAAAAACCAAGGAAATATAAATAAAATGAATTACTGCACAGAGGACGAACTCTCCCCTTGGAAGTCGAGAGAAAATGGAGAAGAATTCAGTAAGCAAGTGGTAAAACTGTTCATTTTTTTCTTTTATTGACTGCCAAGAGACATTTTTTGCCGTAATCTTCTTGGCTGCAAAAAATATATTTTGATGTTTTTTCGTGCAATCACCTTTTATCGAGATAAATTCTTAATTGAGGCGAATGAACGCCAGTTTTTGTTATAAGCCGTTGTTCATTGGCTGTTACTACCAGAAAATGTTGGAATAAATATTTAATTTTTTTTTAGAAGAATTCCTTGGATAAACATACGTCTCGACATCTTTTTCTCAAGAATCACTCATTTATGAAATTCATTATTTAAGAAACTCCTAATTCAACTTAATTGATGAGCTCTTCTAACCTGACGTTATCGAGATGAGGACATAATTTAACGTGAATTTTTAAGTTTGTTATGTAATTATCTGCTAGAACATTTAACGAAAACCTTTTTCGCGTAAAATTTTATGAGCTCGTAAATGTCTCTTGTCCGTCACACCTCAAACGACCCATTCGCAAGACAAATTTTAATGAATAATTGACGATTTTACATTAAATAGTCTGAAATCGTCGCACTTTCTTCCTGAATTCTGAAACCAAATTCCTTCGAACCCTCCCAACTTGTGATTTAAAACCAATAAGTCATTTTGATGGAGCCATCGGAGTCCCTCTGCGTCTCCATGACACTCGATTGTCGCATAAGGAGTCTGCGAGTCGCAGTGGCTGGTCCACGTGGCTCCTCGGACGTTAGTTGAGCTGGCACCGATTGCATCTCTACTGTTTCGCCGGCTGAAAGATCCTCGTATGACGTTGTTACAGAGGGTGGTCTGAAAAATGAAAAAAAAAAAACATTTACATTAATTTTTATTAATACCGATAAGTTACTGAAAGCGAAAAATTAATGAAGAAAATGAATAATTTCTAGAATTACAAGCCAATTATTTTACAAGTATCTCTGAAACAGTCAGATTTATCGAAAAAACCTAAAAACTTTTTGACATCTGGAGAGCATTGTTATTGGCGGAAGGGTAAAAATGATAATTTCTGACTTCCTTTGGAATGTTGTAACTCATTGAATTGTGAATGGGATTTTTTTCACGTCAAATATAATTCTTAAGACGGAGCTAAACTGAGCTCACTCAATGGATTACTTTTTTATTACAAGTTATAAGCGCCGAGAAAAAGTTTTGGAATAATTCAAGAGTTATACATTAATTAATTAAAAAATGTTTGAGTATTTTTTTTTATTTCGTTGGACATCTACTGATTGGAGTGAGATTTGAAAAATAATTTGGAAATCGGGGTGACTATTGAATTATTGTTCATAACATTTCTCACTTGGTGGGAATACATTTGAAGCAGTCGGTGTATTTCCAGTCCTTGCCGAAGAGCTCACCCTCTTCAACCGTCTGTGGTAAACGATGATGCAGTGTCTCAGGCAGTCGTAATCCGGACAATCCTCCAATAACGGAGACCGCCCCAAGTATTACAAGTGGAAGCACCAAATTCTCTTTTCCCTAATGAATGAATTGTTTTGGCGAATTAATTAAGTATGAAAATGAACAAGATTTATTCCATAAGATATATTTACAACAATTTTTCCTAAACTATTTGGCTAACGTTGGTCGATTCTCTTATTAAAATAAATAAATCGAATTTGAAAATGACTTTTTCTGGGGTTCTCTTCTGTACTTTAATAAATCCAATTATGATCATTAATTCGAGTTCAATGAAATTAATTCAGCAAAGCCTTACTAAATAGGTGATGAAGGGGATTATGATGAGACCGAGGCCACTTATGTACGCTGAAAAACCGATAGCTATTCCCCGGAGCTGAGTGGGGTATAGTTCACCAGCGAATGGGTAAATTATTAAAAATGATGCTGATATTGCGGATTTCGAGAGCAGAAATAGTATGAGAGTTGTCAGTACTGCATCTAAAAAAATTGAATGCATGAAGTTAAACATTTTGTCATTTGAGAAAATACAGGTAAATCAACAAACAATAATATCAATATTGAGCACAATTTTTGCAACATGTTAGTTTTCGTAAATGTCTAGTACAGGTCCACTTGACTAAATTTAATACAACTCGGTGAAAATGTAGTTTTCCGTGCCCCAAGGTTAAATCTGAGAGCCGTTTTTGGAAGAAATGATTTGTGTGGGTTTATAGCGATTCCGAATAATGAAAAAATATCAAAACAAAATGTGGCTTAGGTGTTTATCTTGATAAACATGGATACAGTCATGGTTATTTCGTCGGTTTGTGACTCAGTTTCAGAAGGAACGAACAGCAAGCTGGTGAAGTGCAGACGACCAGTGTTTTTATAAAGTGTTATTAAGTGTGAGAACCTATTGTCACCTCCTCACCAAATTCATTTGACGATCTCTCGGACAATTTGACCCATTCGTGACGATTTTTTAATCTTAAATTAGAAGAATTTTTTTTTTTAAATTGGTTTACTTACAGAAGGGTCAGAGGTATTGGGTGGGAGATCGCAGTAGATCAATTTGGTCGTCATCTTTGTTTGTCCCTTGGCTGTGTCTGTGTCAACATGTGTTGTCTTTGGAAGCAGACACCACCGCGTCCACGCCATTGGTCCCGGGTCCAATACAAAGAGTGGTGAGGTAGGTATTTTTTTAATTCGCGACACCCAACATGATTATTTCTAACAAACTGACGTTTAGAACGAACATTGGAGCCGTGAAGAGATGATATCTAACCAAGCTTCAATTTCAAGGTCGAAGCGGACTCATACTAGACATTTACCGTATTTTTTTACAATATTTCTTCGCATAAATGAATAATCGGATTTGTCAAAAAAAATGGGCAATAATTTTCTAATAGAATTCAATAAATTTAGTGATTTTTTTACATCCGATAGAACCACTTCCAGATTTTAATCCTTAATCATAAAGGAACTTCTCCAAATTATAGATTTTGACATAAAGCTCTGGGTTAAGTATGAATCTGATCTTCAAAAACTAAAACAGTTGATCAAGCAATTAAAACAATGTTCGTAGTTTTGACGACATTTTAAATTGTGTATAATTGTTGAGGTACTTTGATAAAGGAATTTTCAGGTTTCCCTTGAATTTTGAAGTTTTCGTTGTAAGAATTATGGTGAAAATGAAATTGTCTCATACTATGATTTGGCTATGGTCACTACCTGCTGGAAGGAGTACTGTTGCAACGCAGGAGAGCCCAGCAGTGACCATACAAAGGCATAACGGCCATCTCCTTCCCCATCTGTCCATCACAATCCAACAGGCTAAGTAGCTTGGGATTTCTGCTAGGGAAGAAAAAAAGAAACTCAAGTGCTCTTCGTTTCCTAACGCTGGACCGTAGTAGGAGAGTCCTACGTATACCATGTTATTCGCAAACCTGAAAAACATTTTTCAATTTCCATTGGAGGTATAACTAAGACTATAACTTCAGTGACAAAGGTTCATCTCGAGATCGAGTGAAGCTATCAAAAGGTGTCAATAGATTTTCTCCCTTGTAGAAACTTTCCACGACTTGCGGAAAAGTTGGACAATAATAGACTCTAGAATCACTCCCTCTCAAGATATCTACGAACATAATGAAACAGTAGAGTTGGACTTGAATTTAACTTGAAATTCACGGTAGAAATCAAAAAATCAAATTTGAGCATGAAGCATGACATTAAATTGAGATGAAATTCAACGCATTCTCGACTAACTAAAATAATCTATCGTATACCAAAAACTTTCAAATTTTAAAGTCATCATCAGCCATTCCACTTACAATTAATTAATGTTTAATATTTGTGTAGATTTATAGTACCAGTTTAGAGTAATAAGGCACGTTTTGAGTCTCATATTAGGCGTCTTGAATAACGACAAAACTCCAGGTCCAGTTCTCAATCTTTCTTCTTCACTTTTCGACCTAGACATCGTCATCCTTTGCTTTAATTTTTGCGTGAACGAATCCGGCAATTCCTTTTTATTAACTTTGGCGAGAGTCTGGAGGATCTCACTAGCTTCACTCAGTCGTCCTTTAGCAAGTAACCACCTTGGAGACTCTGGCAGAAACCTGATCAATCATGATATAAGAACGGGCTGATAATATGCTTCAAAGTATTCATTTTCAGGTGCAAGAAATGAACATCAACAGAGGGAAACTTTACTTTACCACCAGTAAATGCAATACAGGAGGAATGGTGTACTGGTGACGAGGGCCAGTGTTCTCCAGGCAGGTATCAGGTACGTTACTCCTGATAGCATACACAGGCCCATTGTGTAGAACGAGCAAGTTAGTACTGTTACAAATGATCTGTAGTTGGGACCAACCAATTCTAGTGCTATAAAAAACAGGAAAGCATGTCGTCATAATAAGAGTACAGTAATAGTATATTTCGTAACAAGTGAAAAAATAGTATATTGTGCAACTAGTGCGTAAAGTAGCACTTTTTCGCACGAGTTGTGCATCGCTTGCACGAGTGGCCGGC